>OZ038508.1:2394553-2587053 GCA_964036315.1 Acanthosepion esculentum | reverse complement strand
AATTAATTTTTCTGGAGCTAATATTTTTGTCATCCACAGACAGACTGTTTGGCTGTTTCACAGCTCATCAGTGTGGCTAGACATCCGGTTGCCTCTAGCTAGGATCGAATCTCGACTGAATTTGCGTAGTTAAGTTACGAAACATTTGGTAATTCGTATGGGTAGTCCCAAGGAGGATGAAACCCGGAGAGCTCAATGTAAATCCAGAGCTAATAATTTAAAGAAAAACAGACCACTTTAAGGCTCCATTGTAATAATTTATTTCACTATAACCCTTTTAAAGGACGCTGGATCATCAGACATCCATTCCAAAAGTTGAAACGAATAATGAAATGAAAATTCATAATTTTGACGGGTAGCATTAAGTTTATGTAATTTAACAGAGGGTAGTGACGTCTGGTGTGAGAGACTTAAATGTTTTGGCTTGTAAATGAACAAACCAATACCAAAGGAAAAATAAGAAATAAAAAAGAAAGAAGTAAGAACATGTAATTGAGGCGAAAACAATCGTCCAGAATCCAAGCTCAGAGTCCAAAGGAAAAACCTCCAGCACGAGTAAAGAAAAACTAAGTAAGAGTAAAGTAGAACAAATTTAACTATGAACGTAAAGAGCCAGGTAAATCTACCTATGTTTCACCTACGCGGATCGTCAGGGTCCGCATATATATATATATATATATATATATATATATATATATATATATATATATATATATGTACGTCAAAAAATCCTTATTCCCTCATAACTGAACACTTTAATCAATCAAGACACTCATTAGACAACTGTAAATGTTTATTGATAGATTCCGATTTTAGTTCAACATACACACGCAGAAAAAAAGAGAAATACTGGATTTTAAAATTAGACACATATAAACAAGGGTTAAACAAAGACTTGGGAATTTTAAATCTGTATAAATATTTCAATAGTTAAAAAAATTCTTTAGATATATAGTTAAAAAAAACCTTTTCAAATAACATCTAAAATATTATTGTTAGATTTACGTTAGAAATATTCAAACACAATTGCATTCCACAGCTGCGTCACGTGACGTCCGTGTCACGTGACGTCCGTGTCACGTGACGTCCGCGTCACGTGACGTCCGCGTCACGCGACGGACGCTACTTGAAAACAAACTGCTGAATACAGTTATTTAATTAATTTCTGACGATCAAAATATATATATATAAATATATATATAAAAATATAAATATATAGTGTCACAAAAGAACATTCAATTTTATTCTTTTAATTTGCAAATTTTCAGTTGTTTTCTTCATATTATATATATATATATATATATATATATATATATATATATATATATATATATATATATATATATTCATGTAAAATGAGAAGGAATAGATTACAATTCCAAGGTTCATAACATTCAATTTAAAAGAGGACTCATTACAATGTCGATCAATATTCTTTATTTTAGGATATTATATCAAAAATATGTCAAAAACGCTACACAAATGCAATCATGTTTCGATGCGAACCATCGCATCTCAGCAGTCGTTAGTAAATAACTGGTGAGTAGACTATTTATTGAGATTTAAAAACAAGATGCACCCTCTTTTTACGAGAAAAGTAAGAAAAGAAAAAAAGTAATAAAGAAAGGATAGGCGATATTTGAAGGGTTTGTATATAATATGAAAGAGAAGCGATTCTTCCGGGAGCATTTTTGCTATTTTCCAGAAATCTGCTAATGTATTTAATACCAAATCCTTGTCAAATGAACATGTGTTTCATAGAAAATTCTTAGTTATTGTTTAAGATATTTGTTAAAAATAAAACACATAAAAATAACTGTATCCGTTTGTTTTATAAAAACATATTTTAGTAAATATCTTCTCATTTCTTTGTGCATCTATCTATCTATCGACATATATATATATATATATATATATATATATATATATATATATATATATATATATATCGCCCATATAATGCTGGTGTTAATAAAACAGTGCTCAATGTAATATAAGAGAACTATTAATTATATATTAATGAATATACATATCCTAAAACCGACACCACGACTCGAAATTTCATGCACGGCGCAATCTTCAGGTTCCTACTCTGCACCTGAAGATTTATATATTTTAATATATATATATATATATATATATATATATATATATATATATATATATATATATATATATATATATATATATATATATTAATATTAAAATATGTTATTTTTCGCATATGCATTTTTCATACAATATACATGGTGGAATGTCAAATCGTGACCGACCAGAGGCATTTTTTATTCTAATTTAGTTTTCCTCAACCATTCCGTAGTGTCTCCCTATGTAACCTTTTAGACTTGCAGGAGATTTGCATTTCTCCCCGCAATTAGTGCTTGTGAGTTTCCCGTTAAATATATGCTCACTTGCAGGTGTATTATTGAAATGTTAATTGTATCCTTTGATGGATTTTACCTCAAATATTGCATCACTAACTCAGAGGAACGCTCAAAATTGTTCCAAATAATTTAATTACAAACCCTCCTTTGTTTAAACAATTTCATCTTCAGCAAGTTTATCACAAGAGAAAACTTCGGTCGTAATTTGGGAAAACCACTAGATGGATTTTTAGATGTTACTTTTCTGCTTTATTTATTTTTATCTGGTGAACAGGAAATCCCATCATAAACATTCGTGCGAATATCACATGTAAACGTGTCAACTTGTGATGCAACAGACAGGCATATTTCTGTTATTCGTCATCATAGGTGTTATTTAACAAGCTTCGTTAATGTTTCTCGCATGGCCACCTGTATGGAGCACCTAATAAAGATAGAAAACAATACATGTCATTAATGGTTAACCACACAATCTCGTTAACTATAACACCATGGCGAAGCGGACTAGTAATAGAAAAACATGACGTATCTCTTTGTACAGTGCTTAATTCATGACATTGAATAGGGATACACATTCAGAGAGACGGATAGAAAAAAACAGAGCCAGGTTGGGGGGAAAATGAGCTTAATATGGGACAAGGTTATCTGGCGTCAAAACGACTGGCTTGAACTAGAGAATAGACTGGCCGAAAATATTTATATTTTTAAAGTTTGACTAGCTAGTGCTTAATCTTATTAGATTGTTTTGTCTTGTTTTCTTTTTGTCGCTACATCCAAGTCGATCTGAAATTCTTCGACGATTTATTAAGTAGCGTGAATAGAAAATAACCTGTTATCTACTGACGAGAATTCAACTCAGATCTGCTTTTCCTAGGAGCCGCGTTGACATAAGCGAGACATTACTTGTTAACAAATAAAAACAAATCAATAAACTTCATTAGGATTTAGTAATATTGCTATATTTTTCTATTTTCAGACTTTATTCTTCCAAAGAGTAGAGAAATTTAAATATCTTTGAACTGTCTTAAGAAATCAAGGAAAATGTGACATCGAAATCTGAAGTTGCATTGGAATAACAAATGATGCCTTCCAAAAGCTAAATTAAAAAATAAATAACAGGAAAATTTCATGAAAAAATTACATTAGGAAGAAAGTTTCTGAATTGCATTCTAATACAAGTCTTTCTGTAGAGCAAATGAATGTTGGACAATTTCTTCATAGAAGAAGAGAAGAATTGAGCTAAGAGGAATTCTAATTCTATAGAAGCATACTGCAAATAGAATGGACAGAACTTGGGAGAAAAATCGAAATTTTAAGGAAAATGCAAACAAATAAGCCCGATGAACGAATTTAGACCAGGACTGGCTGATAACATCCAAATGCTATCTTCCTGACAAATAAACCGATGGTGTCGAGTTTTGAAACTGTTTCTCATGCACGGAAATCGAACTTTCTAATGACTCGGCCGTTTCCTTTCTACGTATAGCTTTTTTTAAAATTCCTACAATGTCTATTTACAATGTATTTAGGCTTATCAAAATTTTCTAAGCCTTAAACCGTGACAGTTTCATATTTAACCCTGGGTTTCCGAAAATGGATAGTCTTCTGGCGTCTGCCTGCCACAATAACTGAACCACAAAGCGTCTTACACTTCAGAATTGTGTCAGGAGAACAATGGGGGGGATAAAAAGAAACAAGTTTCTAACATGTAATTAGGAGTACTTTAAATATGTTGGGACAACAAAACACCCGATGTGACTAATGCAGGCTTAATAAAGGGAACACCGGTATGTTACTTTTCGGCCGGCTAATATTCTTCAATAAATGTCTCGATCATTTGAACTAGTAGATTATATTTATTTCAATCTTTATACAATTATTGGATGTCTATTCCAACGTGTGCGCCCATTGAAACTCATAATTACTAAATTCACCCACATTACAGGGAGAAAGAGCCACAGTAGGTTGAGGGTTATTTTTAAAATCAATGATGGTATGAGGAATGAGTTGTGTGATATGAACAACATAGAAGTGAATATTGAAGTAAACATTATGCGGATAAGGAGGATAGATAAGAATTAACTCTTCATATGAAGAGGTTAAGATTGTAGCTTTCAGGAAAACATCAATGCGGGATTCTGTTCTATAAAGTGACTGTTCTTTGGAAAAAGCTGTCCGAACATTGGGGAAATGAGGATGATTCTACTATGTAGGAGTAGCAAGGCGTGTTCTC
This sequence comes from Acanthosepion esculentum, assembly GCA_964036315.1. Lineage (NCBI taxonomy): Eukaryota > Metazoa > Mollusca > Cephalopoda > Sepiida > Sepiidae > Acanthosepion > Acanthosepion esculentum. Next base: position 2,582,436 of record OZ038508.1, on the reverse strand, counting down.
GCTATAAATATCCGAATTGGAAAAGATAAATACTGGATCTTATCTGAACATTTGCCACAGATTGGCGGTTGGCTTATAACGTTGCGTTTGTGTGAAAGAAGTTACTGAATAGAGAAAGATTATAGACCAGAGGACCGTGTAAACGAATTCTATCAAGTCTAGAAAGTAAGTGTTGAGCAAATCCAGCCAGGTCGTTTTTAGCAAAGGATCGTATGTAGGATTTTCACTTAAGAAGCGATTGAAATGAAATCCAACAAACGTTTATTGCGAATGTTCACTATAGAAAACAAATGATGTGAAAAGAGATATTGAGACGATACGAGTTTTCATTTTGACGTATGACAAGCCAATGTTTTCCTCACTAAGCTGTTCAACTCAAAAGTCAGATCAACTGAAAGGCTCCGATTATCTTAAGTTTTCAATGTGTTTATAATATTTACTGGACTTAAATGAAAGCATTGAGCGACTCCTAAATTGGTCTCATGAGCTTCAGAAGACTGGCCATTCAAAGTGACCCTTTTATAACCTGAGAGAAAAGACTCGATAATTGTGCAATCTCTTCTTGAGATGACATTCCTAAAGAGTATTTACAACATCATCGTCTGCTACTGTATAGAAGTAAATAGTGACATATTTCGAGAGCCAGAACGTTTAAAGTGTCCAGGTGTCAAGGATTCGTTTTTTTTAACTTAGTGTACATAGATTAAATGTGTGTCTGTGTGTATATGTGCGTGCGTGTATGTGTGTGTACGCGCGTGCTTTTTTAATACAGATACATATATTCTAAAGTCTTTGTGATATATAAGGCCATCGCTGTGGTTGGAAAGCATCTATCGAGCAACGTTTTCAAACCAACATTTGGTAAAAAAAATCTATTCACATTTGCCATGTTTTTCTACCAATCTATTCGATAGTAACAAGCCCTTCAGCCTGACAGTCTGATAGACAAACGAAATTTTGATCAAAACACCATATTTAAATTGCGTCTCTATTTCATTTCCTATCGATCGAGCCATCCTACAAGTAAATTCTATTGCTCGGCCTTTCGATTATCCGATCTGCTCATTGTTGGAAACGTTATTTTCACATGTATCAATGTTTTTATTCGACTCTTTTCTATAATTCTTTCGAAGCGACTGTACGTCTTAAGCAGGAGGGTCAGCACTGTGCTTCTGCCGAGATGATATTGATTAAATCCAACGTGACGCTCCCTATGACCTATATCATCCAGTAATCGGACTAAAAAGTTAATCCGAACTGACTCTAAAACAATGTGCAGTGAATGATAGGAATCAGAAGCAGAATTACGAATTCAAATCGCTTTCTTTATACCAACAGTAAATGTACGACAACGAATAAAAAGTAGATCATTTCAATTCCACTTATCAAAACTTTCGTCACTATTATTTAGATTATTTTATATTTATTCCATGATTGCAGAACTCATTTTCGGCATTCACAATAATCTTAAGAATGTCTAAAAATAATGGAGCTTGAGATGAAATATAGTTGCGAGGCATGAGCACAAGTAGGGAGCGATATTAATTACAGTGCTGTTCGAAGTGATTTTTTTTTAATTTAAAAGTATAATTTAGTTTGGATTTCTTATATGAAGTAGTGGAATTCATTTTTAATATTTGATTAGTGTATCTTTCCTCTTTTTTTTTTCTCTAGCATTTTCACCTCATCGTAACAAAAACCCTAAAAGAATTCTTAATTATTATTCATATTTTATGTGGATTCCTTTTATTTTAATTCTTTTACTTTTTTATTAAATTTTATTCGCCTTGTCTGAACTTTTTGATAAGCATTGTCATTTTTTATTATTTTCTTACTTGTGTTTTTTCTCTTATTCACCTAGCATTTATGATTAGTAGTGTTTTTTCATTTACAGTCATATTCACCCTGTATAATGCTCGAGAGCCACTCGCGCTGGAGGGGCACGTTAGGGGATTGTTTACATGAATATAAGGGAAGATAACGGTTGACTCTAGACTTGAGCATGTTAAGATTGTCGTGATCAGGCAACCATCCTCTTGGGAGTCTCTTCCATAGTGCAGTACTTCGCAGGAAGAAGCTTTCGGAGTGGAATTTACTTCTCGTCGATGTGGGTGGTTTGCTACTATGTAAGTAGACTGGCGGGTCCTAGCCGTGAAGTTCCTGGTGGAACCAAGAAATGTAGTCTATCCGATCACTTTCCATGCTAGTAGCGATAGAGCAGTGGGAGACGCGCCATATTCTACATGTGAGAGTGAGTTTGGAATGTGGAAAATAATTCTTCTCGAACAAGAGCTCGGAGATGCTTTTGAACTCTATCAAGACTGGAAAGTTAGGTCTGGGCAACTCCCACCCAAATATGGCAACAGTACTCTATTTTCGGCCTGATCTGGCACTTATAAAGCTAGATGATAGCATGAGGAGTCAGGCACTTACGAGAGCATGACAGAGAGCCTATCATTTTACCTGCATCTTTAGCGAGGCATCTTGTGTAGGAGTTTCATTTGTGGTCGTGTTTGAGTTTGAGGTCCAGTATCCTCTCGAGAGGACATCTGTTCATCGTGACTGGCGGTAGTTCGGGGTTTGGTCGGCGGTTATGAAATGTAACCAATTTGGTTTTAGAGGCATTGAATGTAACCATCATTTTTTTTGTCATTCTTAGATAAAGTATTGTCAATTGCTCTTAATTTTTGACTGGTGTCTCCACCCTTTTCTCTTGGTTATCCGCCTCGTGAATGACCTTTCCTTGAAATTAATTCTCAATTAATATTAATTGTTGTCAAGGAATGTTTTGCATTTTATTTCCCTTGCTTTTACATCAAGTATTAATAATTTTAGGTTGGATGAATTTCTGCATTCTGCGTTCTGCATTCTTCATATTTTTTATTCGTATTTCCTTTATGTTTTAATTTGAGAAATTTGCGCGTAAACAAAGCATATGGCGGAAGCTGTTTACGTGGTCACCTGTGCAGCGACCCTACGACCAAAGCAGCCATGTTTCAGATGTTGATGATGATGATAATTATGACGATGTTAATGGTGATGATTTAAATTTTAAGACTCTTGGTTTTAAATCACCTTGTAAAATTTTTAAATTGGCTAGATTTCTTGTATGATTCATTGTAAATTACAACGGACAACAAAAAAAAAGATTTTTTTACGTTATGTTTTTTCAAGTTATTCAGAACAATTTTTCACCGCTGAATCCGAAATAACATCTGTTTCTCTCAATCAGGTCATCTGTTTGTGCTATTTTGAGCTTTTAAAAATCTGATCTTCTGACAAAATCAATTATATTTTTATCAAATTATCGATTGAATTTTGTTGATATTGCTTTTACGAAGTAAGTTTTAAGAGAAAAATTGTTTTCTAACATAATTTATCAATTAAATGCTACAGACATCGATGTCAATCAATTGAATAGTATACATTGATAAATGTAAGTAGATGTAGACAGCATGTGACGTCATCATTGTTTAAAATTCAGGGCTTGAAATTCCGTTCATTCGAACCCTTAGAATAATTAGCGGCAGGGGAGTCCGTCTTCAAAATCCAGCAGTAATCATTCATCATGACTGTACCCCAGCGTCCTTGATGTTTGGTCTCCATAGCTTTCATGTCCTGATGTAATCCCTCCCCCTGTTCATCGCTCATTGATCCCAGACTCTTTGGAACCTGATTCATATGTGAGAGTAAATAATAATGCTCGTGTTGCATCCTAGGTTTCTGAAAGCATTCAGCATATTGATGACAAGTTCTGCATAGCTTTTGGCCTTGATATTGCCAAAAAAGTTCTTCACGACCAGAACATATCCTTCCATGCTTCCGGTTCCATTTCGTACATTGAGTTTTCAAACTGATGCGCTGATGGATTTGAGGACCATCAAATATACCAGCTTTAAACTTTTCTATCGTCAATCCTGGAAAAGACTGGAACAAGTAAGTGAAGTAAGCCACCATGCTTGACCAGAGCTTTAGTGAACTGCCTGATCAAGTCGAGCTTGATTTGCAGCGGTAGGAATAGCATCCTGTCTCTGTCCACCAGAGGCTTTTTGATGATGTTCGTTGTTTCTGCAAGGCATCAATTCCGCTAAAATAGGCCAGTCCTTTTTCATGTAATTCTGAACAGTGTCCCTAATATTCCACCATGAACAGAGAGCATGGGTACTTGGTGAAGCCGGACTGTTGTCCCAACAAAAAGGTTCAGGTGAACACAAATAAACCAGTCATGTTGATCACAATGAATTTTCTTCAGCACACCCTTCACTGCTTTATATTTCTCACTGAGTGGAGTCGGGTGAGCGATGTGCACAGAGGAAAACTGGTTGCAATTGTTCAGCAAACACTTTTCATTGAGCGCTTGCTGTTGCCAATGAGCAGTCTCCAATCTTTGGGTTTGGACTGCGACACTCTAATTGTGTGCAGAAGATGCACAATATATGGTCAGTATACGAAATCTTTTTTACAGAAAAAAAACGGACGTATTGTAGAGGCCTGTTGCGGTAAAAGGTAATGTGAGCACTGTCAGATAGGAAGTTTTTTTCTCTTCACTCTGGATGCCAAGAGTTCGGCAGAGGAATTTGACAAGTTGAGATCGCGAAAATCGTTCACTTTGTTCCTTTTAGGAAAAAGGATGTGGAGAAACATCGTTAAAAAGACTTCTTTTAATACAACACCATCACCACTACTGCTACTACTTCTACTTTGTATTCTATGCTTTTGTATTGTACAGTTTAATTGCTGTGATTTGACATGTAAGCACTTTAGTGCGTATTATTTATAAATATTTTGGATGCGTTTTTTAATATAGATGAAGCTATCTTTGGATGAAAATACTTCTGATGGCTTAAAATTAATAATTAACTTAATAATTATTTTTATTGTGTGAAATGTCTTGCATATTTAGATATTTTAATGGTCATGATAATGTAAAGCAAAAGCTAAAAACAGCAAGTGGCCATAGCTCAGAAAGATGACCTGATTGAGTAAAGCCAAAATGTGATTTGTAGATTCAGCACATCAAAATTGTCCTAAATCAGCTAAAAGAAATTCGACAATAAATTTGGTACTGACCAGTGTTATTATTATTTTTTATTCGTATTTCTTTCATGTTATTTGTCAAGTCTTTTAACGGTGGAATAATATTGTTTGAATTTCTACGGTGAAGTAATATCAAACATTATTATTATTATTATCATTATTATTATTATTATTATTATTATTATTATTATTATTATTATTATTTCAGCTTGATTTCTTTGGCTTTTTTTTTCTCTACAAGTATTCAGATCGTCATCCTCGGAAAATCAATTCGGAATGTACTTTATCTTTTCTGAACATTTGTTCTCTTTTCATAGTTGCACACTATAATACATTGTGTATTAAACGTTAATAAATGATTAAACTGTAGGGATAAAGAAAGCACTCATCATATTTTGGCGGTGAAAAGTCACGTGGATAACATGACACCTGCTAAGTGACGTCACTCTATACAGTGAGGAAAGAGGCAGTCAATTTCAGTTCGTTTACAGCAGCCAAAGGTAAAGATTCCCAGCAGCTTACAAGTCCATGGCGCTGTTTCCTTCTGGGAATATATCATTCCCAGATATAGAAACAATCACCATCTCGTAGTCTTCATTTTGAAAAAAAAAAGGCAAACACAAAACTCGTTATTTCCCGTACGTGGTATATATTCTAGTCTGGGACATAGATGAATCCGGCCCGTTTGAAACTGGAGTCGTAAACATGGCTTCTCAAGGCACATGAGTATCTGCACATTATATGTAAAACCCTTTTTATTTCTCCTTACACTCTGCTTTGCTATATATATATATATATATATATATATATATATATATATATATATATATATATATATATATATATATATATGTATATATATATGAAGAAATATAGTCTTAAAGTGTGCTATATTTATGGGATAAAGGGCTCAATATCAGAGATAGAGCGTGTGTAAGTATAAAAGTGGACATGGAAGTCAGCACTTAGAGGCGACAGTCTGTTTCATGCTAGTGCAATCGTCAGGCAACTGACGATTGCACTAGTATGAAACAGACTGTCGCCTCTAAGTGCTGACTTCCATGTCCACTTTTATATTTATATATATATATATATATATATACTTTTATATATATATATATATATATATATATATATATATATATATATATATATATATATATATATATATATATATATATAATAGTTCGCGTAGGTCATAGTAGTATAAAAGTCACGCTGAGGACTAAGCATGTTTATCATTCCTTTTTTTCTTTCAGTCATTCCGCCCTGTCTGTGAACTACGGTGCCATTATATCACTGATATAATAATTTCAATAACAGAGGAAGTACAAATTGGAGAATAAATATTTATACGATAGATGTTTCCTGTTTCATGACTACAGGGTACGATTCGATCTTTTTCTCATTAGCCTCTTTTTGTCTTGTTCCAATCCTCAGCTATAATGGTGTGAAATGAGTTTCTGGCTTATGAATAGATACTGATGAGTCTCACTGAAGCCATAAACTTTATGATCTGCAGTAGGTGTCTGGTCAGTCTTAACATCTATAGCTCCATATATGTTAAGACTGACCAGACGCAACTATATCGATTGACGTAAGAGCTGTTTCTTCTTGAATTAATTTAAATACCAACAGAATAGTGTAGGATTAGCCAATATGTTTAGAAATATGCTGTGTCCTTTCAAGACGTAGGTGATCATGGCTCGCCACAATTTTCTGTGCTTTGTTGCTTTTATTGTACTTTAATCTTAAAGTTTAATTGCATAATATTTGGTTTTGTGCTTGAAATTCACTACTGATTTAACAACGTCAACAAGGTTGAAAAATGTTGGAAATATATATATTTATAATTTTTGTGTGCATTCTTAAATGCTAGAGTTATAGATGTAGGCAATTATTCTCAAATCAGGTAAACAATCTCGAATTGGTCTCGTACTTTTTGCCGAAAAATTATCGGTACACCTCCCTTCGGAAAATTAGATTTTTCATAATTAGATATAATAATAATACTGCTTCTGGGAAGCGTCTAGTGCCGAGAATTTTTGAGTAACTTTTTCATATGACTTCTTGTCTATGAACGCGGACATTTGTAAGTAATTGATGTGAGAAGCTGGGTGTGAATCAGTAGATTACGGCTATAGTTCCAGTTAATATTGAATATTAAAGAACATAACACCAGAAAACTTTGTGGAATGAAAATAACGACAAAACGATAGAAATGCTTGGAATATTAAACAGTGGCCTGGAAACAGACAGAAAATAAAAAATTACATTAATTTTAACGTTAGTGTCATTGCTCTTCTGGAAGATCGGCTAACGACGTCAGAGCCACAAAGCAACGACTTCTTTTATGTATTGTGTTCCTTCAGAACATAGGCGATAATTGCCGTCCACATCTTCCTGTCTTTTGTTGCTCTTAATAAGTTTTTTTGTTATTTCTCCCTAAAACTGTTCTACCATCTATTTATTCAAGTCCATCAAGTATGTTACGCGGTGCTTTCATCTGTTTCCCCTCAATTTGTCCTGTGAGAATCAGATTGTCTAATCCCTCCTTCCTCATGACGTACCCCAGCAATGTCAACTGCCTCTTCCTGATGTTAGGTATGTTTCGTGTTAGTTTCCATTTTCTCTTAAACATTCTCGTTGCTCCAATGTTCGGTTCATGGTATCTTCAGCAATATTCTGTAGAACCATATTTCTGTTGCTTCAAGTCTCTTCTTAACTTTTGAGGAGATTGTCCAGCACAGAGAACTAAGAGGACAAAATACATGCTTATCAAGAGTGTGCATAAAATCCAGAATGGAACGCTGCTATTTGAGAAAGGAAAATACTTGAGATGGAACGAATATATTTGAGAACTCTTCCACAACGAAAGAGAACAACCGGCAATACACAGAAATACCGATGAACCGGAAATATTTAAAAACAAAATCTCAAGTGGAAGGAGCACTTTTCAAATTGAACAGAAACAAAGCGGCAGGGACAGGCGGAATTGTAATAAAAATGCTATTAGCCTTAGACGATTTTGGCATAGCCAACATCACACAGGTAATAAATGAAATCTACTACAATGGTGATATACCAGAGACCTAAGTAGTTCTATTTTCATAGCACTGCCTAAGAAACCAGATCCAAACGAATGTGAACTTCATCTGACAATAAGTCTAATAAGCCACATGGCAAAACTTATCAAGCAATGGCAACTGGCATGTAAAGAAACAATTTATAAACAAGGGGTGGATGCTGCCCAAGCGTTAGAATCCTAGAAAATATCGAAATTTATATGGCCTACAAAAAGATCATTGATACAAAAGAGACAGCTTCCCTTCTAAACGATAGCATTTCTCATTGATTTACGCTACATAAATAATAATAGTAATGATAGAATGAGTTCTTTCCTCATCAGCAAACACTCGGATTTCTTTGACAAAACAGACATTGCTACTTTCTGTTTAAATGTATAAAATCTTTCCCTTAAAGCAATTCTTCATGTAAAAAGTGCAGTAACGTTTATTACTCATGCTAGAACTATTTTTTTTTTACCAACGCTGGCAGCAAACGACTTGCGTACGAATAAAAAAACAGATATGCAAAAACAGGAAGTGGTGTAAGACAAGGATGTATCCTATTTTTTATGATTAATGGAAGTAAATTTAGTCTTCCATCTTTTCGAAATTTTTGAATGTTAGTTCTTTGAATTTTTAAGAAATCATGTGATTTCCACGGGCGATGGTAAATATATTTTTATTTCTTGCCTAACATTAGTTCTACTAACCTCACTTGAAAAACATGTCGTCACCCGTCTTCATTATATGTATATCTTAGAATTTTACCCACTAATCCATTTTTTTATTGGTACCATTTCTTTATGATATGAAATTCATTCTACCACTTTTATCTTTTTTATTTTTAACTATTAATGGAAGCGAATTTAGCCTTTCCACGTTTCGAATATTTTGAATATTAGTACTTTTTTATTTTTTCTCTCTCTGCTAAGCCATGCAAATGGATGTCATATGATTTTCAGGTCACGGACGTGGAATGTTCATATTCTTATTCAACAAGTGTATGCTGGCACTTAAACTAAGTTGAAACTTTGTATTTAGGTTTCAACTCTGGGCGCCACGCACGTTTTTCATTAACTCCTTGACTCCTAATTATTTGTATGTTTATTTATTTGTTTGTTTTATTGTGTGTGTGTGTGTTTCTGTGTGTGCGTGTGTGTGGGTGCATCTATGTGTATGTGTGTGCGTGCGCGCGCACGCGTGTGTGTGTGTGTGTCTGTGTGTCTGTGTGTGTGTGTGTGTGTGTCTGTGTCTAATAGGAACAGATAGGATTACCTATCGCCTGATCAATACTATTCCCCTTTCTCTTGAACAGGTATAGAAGCTCATACCTTATTTCCTGTTTAGGAAGGAGTTCCTAGATTTTTTTCTTTTCCTTTGGCCTCCGTAATAGTACTGTCGTGAATCTCTTGTGACGTGTGTGTTTTGCGGTCTGTGGCAACGTCTGTTCATACTCAGGGTACCGGGTTGACAGTTCTCTGGTTTCTGTTTCCGACTGGTTGTTAGGAGCCCTAAATCTTGCGTAGCGTCTTGAGCGGCTGCTCTGATCGACAGTTGCATTACACCGGGATGCTTGTATTGCTATGTCGCTCATGGAAGGGTGTCCCTGCACATAATTCCTGTGGGCAACCTAGAGGCCAGTTTATGTTGCATTCTGCGCCAGCTCCTTTCTGTCCATGTCACATATGATGACCTTCTGCTACTATTACTTTAGGCATTTTCACTACCTCCATGACTCAAAATGACCTTAAACTCTCATAAATATAAACCTAAACTAGCTCTAAAAGAATCACTTAAACCTTTAAACATTTCCTTTTCCAACATCCGTGGCTTTCGATCCAACTTAGGCAGTGGGGAATCGTTCCTCTTTGAATAGTTTCCTGATATATTAGCTCTCTGCGAAACCAACCTGAACTCATCAATCCACTCCTCTGATTACTCAATCCCCGGTCGTCACCTCTCTTTAGAAAGGACCCTAAAATCCACATGCATGCCCTGGGAGTTTACGCCCGCGACCATCTTCCACTGGCTACGGAACTCTCTCTTGGATCTCTCGATCATCCATATACGTGTCTTCGTCTATCTCTCCTCAATTCTGTCAGCTATCCCTTTTTTCGCTACCGTCACCCTTCCTCTCAAGACTGTTCTATAGTCGACAGTCCTATAATAAAGACAAGCCCATCTCTTTATATCTATTTGCACATATATTCATGGTCGGTGACTTTAACGCCCACCATACCACATGGCTTTAAAACTCTATAACTGATCTCGCTGGCATACAAACCCTTAATTTTTCAATCACTTACTCACACGAGTGGTTGACTTTCCTACACCTGTCCCCAGTAACTCTGACGGTAAAGCTTCCCTTCACGATCTCTTTTTTAAAAAATTTTCACCCCAAGCAAGGCTGGAAGCCACTAGCACGCCAGAGGTTACAGAAGATTTGGAGCGAGAGCAAATAGAAGTGTTAGAGGAAAGGATGTGGAGAAGGATAGTGGATAGATCAAGGCAAGGGGTTACAGAAGATTTGGAGCGAGAGCAGATAGGAGTGACAGAGGAAAGGATGTGGAGAAGGATAGTGGATAGATCAAGGCAAGCGGTTACAGAAGATTTGGAGCGAGAGCAGATAGGAGTGAAAGAGGAAAGGATGTGGAGAAGGATAGTGGATAGATCAAGGCAAGGGGTTACAGAAGATTTGGAGCGAGAGCAGATAGGAGTGACAGAGGAAAGGATGTGGTGAGGGATAGTGGATAGATCAAGGCAAGGGGTTACAGAAGATTTGGAGCGAGAGCAGATAGGATTGAAAGAGGAAAGGATGTGGAGAAGGATAGTGAATAGATCAAGGCAAGGGGTTACAGAAGATTTGGAGCGAGAGCAGATAGGAGTGAAAGAGGAAAGGATGTGGAGAAGGATAGTGGATAGATCAAGGCAACTGTTGATGTCGATTGACGTCACATTTGAATAGTTGGAGATTATAGTTGTCAGGGAAACAGACCTCCATCCCCGACTCCTGTCATGTCACGCAGCTCTGCCCTCTTGGCAATTCTGATCATGCCGTAGTGTCTGCTAACATCTTCTACGCCTCCCCCAGCAAAGAACCTCCTACTAACAGAATATCTTTGTTATCAACGCACAGACTGGGACTCATTCCGTGATTTACTTCGTGATGTCCCCTGGAATGTGGTTTTGAATCTCCCCGTTCAAAAATATGCGTCTGAGGTCTCATTTTGGGTTAAAGCTGGAATTGAAGCTTCCATTTCTTTAAATCTCTCTCGTCTTCTTGGTTCACGGCCGCTTTTCTCAGCTGCTATTGCCAATAGAGATCACTTCTTCCATGTGTACCGAAGTGGCATGTCTGATCGCAACAGATGTCTCTTTGTCTCTGCCCGAAATGTGTGGAAGCGTGTCCTCAATGATGCAAAGCTACTATTTGCTGGAAAAAGGAAACAACTTATTGCATCTTGTGAGTTTGGTTCTACAGATTATTGGCGTCTCTGCCATAGTGTGCTGAACAAAAGCAAATCCACAATACCTCCTCTATTCAATCAATTTGAGGTACTGATTTCTTCAGCCGATAAGGCTGAATGCTTTGCTCGGATATTCTCATCGAATTCAACGCCGACTCATCCGGAGTACCCATAACTGATTTTTCCCCTAGAACAGAGGCTCTGTTGTGTGACATAAACATAACCCCATCGATGATTTTGGACATCGTTTCCAAATTAGACCCCTATAAGGCTAGTGGCGGGGAAAGGATACTAGCTGTTGTCCTAAAGATAGGTGCTTCTGAACTGACACCAGTCCTCTCCAAACTATATAAATATTGCCTCACTGATTCTTGCTTTCCAGCCTGTTTGGAAGTACTCATCTGTTATCCCTGTCTTTAAGAACTCCGTTGACCCTTCTGGTCCAACTAACTACCGTCCTATAAGTCTACTTCCACTCTTCGGGAAAGTCTTCGAGGCCTAAATCAACGGCGAATTGGTCAAGCACCTTACATTCCATGATCTGCTCTCCGACAAGCAATATCATTTCCGCTTTGTCCGGTCCACCGCTGAGGTGCTCGCGACCATAACTTAATTTATATACCAAGCACTTGATATTAACGGAGAAGCACGAGACGTAGCTTTAGATATCTCTAAAGTGTTTGATAGGGGGTCTGGTACGCTGGCCTTTTTCGTAAGCTTCCGGGACACAGCATTACATGATGATTATTTGGCTTAAACTATTCTTGTTTAACCGTAAAAGGAAAGGTCGTTCCAAACGTGTTCTCCTCCAGTTCTTTTCGCAAGAACGCTGGTGTTCCTCAAGGTTCTCTCCTGTGTCCTACACTGTTTCTGATCTTCATCAATGATCTTCTTGAAGACATCAACTGCCAAGTTGACATCTACGCTAACGACACTATTATATACTCCTGCCTTAATAGTAGATCCGGAATCGTTGACAAAACTAACCTTCGCCGTAGTCCTCGAGAATGACCTCGAATCTCTGGTGGACTGTGGCAGGAAATGGCTTGTAAACTTTAATGAATCTAAAACAAAACTGCTCTCAGTTATCCACCAAAGAGTACCCTCCCTACCACCCATATGGATGGCTTATTCCCAACTCCACTATAGCGACTCTCCGCACCTGCTTGGTCTCACGCTGACCACTGACCTGAATCTACAGCTTCATCTACTGCAAGGAAATTTGGTTCTCTGTGAAGCACCATAAGGTTCTTCTCGCCGGAGTTCATTCTTCAAATCTACAAATCAACCATACGTCCTTGGATGGAATACTGCTGCCATATATGGTCTGGGGATTCCGTTGTTTATCTCCAGGTCCTCAACAAAATCCAGAGAGGTATATGTAACGTGGTTGGTCCTGATCTGGCATCCCGTCTGCAGTCGCTATCACACGGACGTGCTGTGCCTTCCCTCTGCCTTTTCGACAAGTACGTAGCTACTTTCACTTTTTCCCAAATTGCAGGAATTCAAGCATGCTACTAGGCTGTCATCTCGGTCCCACCCTTTCACGGTCGAAACGACTAAATGTAGCCATCTCTTCTACTTATACAGCTTCTCATTTCGCACCCACCCCTGTTCAGTGGAACTCCCTTCCTATCACTTGCTTCCCTGATAGCTATAATCTTCAAATATTCAAATGTAATGTCAATCGACATGTTGTGATGCCTTGACTTTGATCTCTGTCCTTCTCTTTATCCTTTTTCCAAACACTTCTCTTTACTCTTAGTCTCTGTACCCATAATTCATTCCGTACTAGGGACACTCCTCCTTTGTTTGGGAAGAACTGCATAAAAAATAAGGTATGCAAATGGCACAGTGTTGATAACAGACACAGAAAGAAAGCTACAAATACTCCTACAGAAGGTAGTGAATGAAAGCGAAAACAAAGGATTCAACATCAACTGCCAGAAGAAAGAATGCGTGGCTGTTAACAAAAGGATCAGGCCAAAGTGCGAATTGCAAATCGAAAATACCAAAATCAAGCAAGTGCGGAAATTTAAATACTTCGGAAGTGTCTTAATAGTGTACAGAAAGAGCGACACTAACACCGGAAGGCGTCTTGGGATAGCCAATTAAGTATTTCAAACACTAAGAAAAAGAAAAAAATGTCACTGGAAACACGGAAAAAGTAGTAAATTGTTCCGTAACATCTGTCCTCCTGAATGGAAGTGAGTAGTGGATGATCTCTATAAAGATTAACGGGAAAGTTGAAGCCACAGGAATGTGGTTTTACAGAAGGATGCTGAGGATATCGCCGACCGAACATGTGAGTAACGCCGAATTTCTGAATGAAATGGAAATAAAAAGTAAAATACTTAATATCAGGAATAGACAGTTGATGTTTCTGCGGCATATAATGGGACGGAAGGACTTGGAAAATCTGATACTCGCGGGGGGGGGCAGATAAAAGGCAAGAGAGACAGGGAAAAATAACGCATAACATAATGAGCTTGCGTAAACGGATGACGGAACACGGCTTAGGAGAATAACAGAAAGATAAAGTTTAAGATCTATAAGCGACAGAAATAATGGAGGGCCATGATCGTCTACGTCTCGAGAGGACACGCCACATAAAGAACGACAAGATCATGATTATAAGATTGATTTTCTTTAAAATACATTTTAATTGTTGCTATTGGGGAAAGTCCTCAATCAAGTGCTTTTTCATATTGTTACTCTTATTTTGTTTGGGATCATATAGCGCCAGTCGACAGTGATCGATAGAAGATGGTTCGTGCTAAAAGCTACAGTGCTCATTCGCTCGAAGACATTTTTAACCACTGATCTGACAAAGAGGTTATATACAATTGACAGTTTAGACATTTCTGAAAATTTAGATAGTTAAAGCGTAAGTTATAAATCATGGAATATTTCCTAATTCATGAATTATATAAGCCATTACAGTCTCTAATGTCCTTATCTTTGCTGCTATCAATGCAATTTGGCCGTTGTGCTCTACAGCCTTCTTAAAATATCACTAGATCGGATAACCTTCAAGAATTACGAAACTAAAAAATGACTTGATATATATATTAGATTTTTCCAATTTCGCTATATATGTCTGGGGGATACTCTGCCTTCTTATTTTTTCTAGTATTTCTGCCTTATTGATATTTCTATTCCTACTAATCTGAATCCTTACCAATAAACCCAGGCTTAAAACTCACAATTATGTTGCAACCATTATTATACCACAATTACTATGCTATGAGCGATTGTCCACAGACGAAGCGGTCGTATACAGCTGTCAGTTTAGACATTTCTGAATATTTAGATAATAAAAGCCGGTAGACGAAATAAAATACAGATTAAATTTATCTACTAAAAATAACACTTAAATTCAGAAAAGCATATCGTATTAATATATAAAAACCCATTCATTCTATAAATTCAAATAACCAAAAATAATATCGTGAAAATAGTGCTCAACACAGAGTAGAGCCAATATAATTATTTATTCGAAAATGATAACATAATTATGTTATAAAATTACTACAAAAATAGACATTTTGTTATAACACTTCTGCTATCTTATCAAGTGACGGTGTTGAATATAGAATAAAGGGTTTCAAAAGGTTCAAATCAATCAAATACCCCTCGCTAGGGGAAACGCTGTTACATAAGCTGGAATGACCAATCAAAATAAAAGTATATGAGAATTCAAAGAATTTGACAACGAACCTTTTTTATAATAATTAATTAATGCTTTAATGTTAGGGTTAGATTAAAATAGAATTCATTCTAACTAATTAATATTAAATTTTACTGTAAAATTCAAAATTACTAATTTAAAATTTAATCTGTATTAAGACTGTGTGTACGCTATCCCGTGCAGCTGCAGAAAGAAATATAAAGAATAGACAGGCCGACCCCTTAAGGTGAGGCTTCAAGAACACCAGAAAGCTGTAACACGAGGGGAAGTGGAAAAATCAGGCGTGGCTGACCACATATGAAGAGAGAAGGGGCATCACCGCTCTCTGTGGGGTCAGGTTGAGATCATAGACATTAACACCACTGGAAAATTCGTAAACTTAAGGAATCAGCACATATGCTTGGCCACAACAATCTCCTGAGCCGACCAAGCATAGAAATGAATACAATGGGGGAACCAGTAATAAGGAGTGCCAATGAAATGCGATAATAACAACAAAGTTGCAATATGAGCTCTGGTAAAATTGATATAAGAGAAATAATTGCATAACGAGCACTGAAAAAAATGGTTGCTGAAGACATTAGGTTTATAATACCCAGAAATTCATGCACAGATGTCATCAAGGACACATGGATAAATGTGGATAAAGGCGTTGGTTAGATCCAGTGACAGGACCTAAAAAGTATGAGTTCAATACCCGGTTAAGGCAGTGGAGAACTTTCAGATAACTGATAACTGACATAAACGTGGAACTAGAACAGTCTACCGAAATAAAGGGTTCAGTTCGACATTCAATCCCCTGAAGAAGGCCGGAGCGTACAACGGCCGAAACGTTGTAATAAATATGGCGACAAAGATGAGGACAATAGCCTGATTAATGTTAAATAATGTTAAAAATAACACTATCTAACATATAAAAGAGAAAACACGTAAACACACAAATATATATAAATATCTCATATATACTTATATGCGCATTAGTACATATACACGATTGAAAATATATAACAATATTTGAAAAAAATATCAAAATGTACATACATACGTATGTACACACATTTTTCACTACAGATAGAAACATACAAAAGTATACGTACGCATATACATATGTATACACATATACCCATGTACATATATATATATATATATATACCTACATATACGCATATACATACATACACACATATACACGTATACACACACAGAAATAAATATAAATATATGTGTATGTATATGTATATACATACACATATTGCGACCTCTTTACCGAGGCCCGTAAAACAGTTGGTAGGGTGTTCGCTTGACAACCTAACTGTCAGGGTTTCAATTCTCGGTAGTGGATGCACACTGCTGATGAGTCCCAAATATAGGACGAAACGGCCGTCCAGTGCTTTCTGCATTCTGTTGAGGTTTCAGACTCGATGAATCACTTAATTATATGTATCAAATCCTCCTACATTATTTATATATATATGTCCGAACTACAATATGCTGATGACAACGCTGCTTTCTGTTCCATTCTATCTTCATTACGTGATAAAAGATTTCGTTTCGCAATAAGCCCTCTCATATTTTTCTAACTTTAAATCTTTTTATATTTACTGCGCATTAGAAGTAAATTCGCTAACTTTGTGTCGTGAATTATTTATCGCACACGTTTTATTGAGATACCTAGCATGTTAATCAGAAATTCCTGTTTGTAATCTCTGCCAAATGAGATTTTCATGTCTTAATACTTGTTTTTTTTTGCTTTAAAAACAAACGTTATTTAAACGAAAACCAATTCGAGAAATTCAATTCAAATATAAACGAAACTAAATCATCAGCAAACGTTTGTAATATTTTCAAGGGAAAACACAAAAACGTTCAGATCTTATTACCAATTCCTTTTCACTGATGGGTGAATCACCTTCGACAAATAGTTACTTAATAGTAAAAACAGCATACTAACAAAAACTGTACAGTCGTTAAACATTTCTTGATGACATAAGCGACGTGCTGAACGATAATACATTATGTCCGATCAGTGGTTCATTAAGGTAAATCGAAGACTACCATTTCTGTGTTTGATTGAGCAGTTTCATGTTTAATGGTTAGAATGAAATAACTATAGCTTCCTTATCAGCCAAATCTGATTATTTTGAAAAGATATGAATTGATTTCACTTTGAGCTATCAATTATAGAGGGAGAATATGTAACTGCCGACAAGAGGATCAGCGCAAGGAGATACCAAAATCAAACAAGTACAAAAATTTAAATACGTTAGAAGTGTTTTAACAGAAGACAAAAAATGTGATACTAAAATACGAAGGTGCATTGGAACGATGAAACATGCCTTCCAAAGTCGAAGCAAAGTATGAAGAAACAGGAAAAAAGGAAAAAGTGCTTAACTGCTATGTAATATTGGTCATCCTATATGACATTGTATACGGGACAATCTCCACACCAATGATGAAGAAGTGACTTATGGCGGTCGAGATGAAGTTTTACAGAAAGCTGCTGAAAATCCCCGGACGAAACGTGTGCGCAAAGAGAAAGATTTAAGGAAAATGGAAACAAAAAAGACAGAATGACAGAGTTGAAATTTCTGGGACACATAATGTGGAAAGAGAACATGGAGAATTTGAAACTCACAAAGCATATTGAAGGCAAGAGAGAGATGGTGGAGAGTATAGAGTAACCTACCCAACAAACAGGAACAGGTTGCAAGCTCAGATTATTTAGCATTCTCTTCGACCTCTCGCAAATGGATGGCAGCACTGGATTTGGGAGTGATAGTGAAAAACCAAACACTACTAAGAGATAAAAACGATAAGAAGTTTCGAGAGCAATGACCACCCACGTTGTGAACGGATACGCCGTGCAAATGAAGAACACATTTCGGATGAGGTTTTGTAACTATTTACACGATTTACATTGTTTGGACTGTTTCAGCCGTTGTACTCACCGGCTTTCTTCAGGTGATATTTGTTGGAATTACCGAATTGATCCCATTCTTTAGTCCACGGGGGATAGGTTGTTGTAATTCCCCTAATTCCTATAACAATAAAAGTCTCCTTTAACCCTATTTTAACCTTTTTTTCCTTATTTTTATTTTATATATTCCATTTGATAGTGTAAAAAAATTCAAAATTGTTTATTCAAAGTTTCATGCAGTTTAAATAGTCATGAGCTGCTTTTCTATCTTCTCAAAAAAACAAAAAAACTATTGTTTCTTTTATTAGGGTAGGTTTGGTCTTCCGTATTTTATTTATTTTTGGCGGAATTTTAACAAAGTAGGATCAGGGTTGTAAAATTACAATTGTTTGACATTTAAACGTGTTAACAAGTGATGACATATCCTGTTAGGGAGAATATATATTTTTTGCTATATTTAAGCAAAAAAAAAAAAGAGTAATATTTTAAGAAAATCTAATTAATTAATCCTAAAATTAATATTTTTCTTCGAAATAAATATTTGGGACATGTATTGATTTTCAAGAGATTTTTATGTTCTATCTATATTTTGAAGATGTGAAATTGTAAATATTTATACGATTTACATTATTCGGGGTGTGTTATTTATTGCTACATTCAAAAAATTTTCGGCCATTGTATGCTCCGGCATTCTTCAAGTGATATTTGAGGGAATTTTAAACTGAACCCATTATTTTTCCACATGGGTAAATTGTCCCAATACATTTGTGTTATACGATTGGATTCTTTACTTATCTATCAATCATTGTCATCCTTTGAATAGCACTTTTATTATTTATCTGGCTTAAAATCTATCTTGTGTTAGGGATCTGCCTTATCAATCAACACTCAGCTGACTTCATTTCCATATAAATTTCTTTATTATGGCCACACCAAGAGAGACATCATATTCTTATCTAATAGAAACCGTCTTTCCAACTCTGTCTCCACTGAATATATAGAATTATAGAGAAACTATAACGGCACACAGTCTTCTGGGGAAGACGTATATATCGAATTATTTCAAACTAGAACAGTCAAGGAGGAAATGAAAGTCGTAATCTCTTTAATTCCTTCCTACCCAATTCTCAGCGCATAAACAAACATACAGATATATATATATGTTGAGCCTGAACAGCTGTAAGGTCAGATTATCTAGTGCTCTCTTCAGACTGTCGCAAATGTTAGTTGACAAGTTAATTTGTCTACAAGAGGTAATGTTTATCCACATATGACATTTTCGGGTAAATATTTGTTTTGCCAAGGGTCAATAGAAAAGGAAATCATCGGAAATATAGATATAAATTCGGAGTCAGAGGTCCGAGTCAGAAATAACAAGTGGACCACAGGCATAGCCCACAAAATGAGAAAAGGGCCTCTACCCAAGATTAGGACAAAATGTCACTAACTCGGTAACGTTATTTCTTTGTACAAGTTTAATAAAATTAGTGTCTTCATAAGTAAACATTCGGCATTAATCGATCAGCGAATTCCATTATTTGTTGAAATTTATATATATATATATATATATAATATATATATATATATATATATATATATATAATAAGTACAGCCGATCATTAAAAATCCATTCGATTATAATTTATTTCATGAATATATATACAAATATTCATCTCTTCAGGCCGAAGTTGTTTTTAATAAATGAAGTCAATTTGTCCAGACAAAAAGGAAAGTGAGAGAAAGTAAAAATAGGAAAGGCAAACATATATTAAAAGAGGAAGAAAGAAAAATAAAAATTCCACTATAAGGTTTAAAAAAATGTGGGGGAAAGGAGAAAGAGAGAGAGAGAGAGAGAGAGAGAGAGAGAGAGAGAGAGAGAGTGAGGATAAGAGGGGATAGGAGAGACAAGGACAGTATGAGACAGGGAAAGAAAAGAAAGAGAAGAATATTTGTATATTTTCATGAAATAAATTATAACCTAATGGATATTTAAGGATTGTCTCTACAAATTATTATTATATTGTTCTGTTTCTTACATTGAGCTCTCTTTGGATTATACCAACTAGAAAGTGATATTATATATATATATATATATATATATATATATATATATATATATATATATATATATATATATATCCGTTTCGGGTGTTTCAACGTAATTTGACCGTACGCATTGTCCCAGTGTACTATGGGATTTCCAACCTCTTCAATTGTTCTGCAAGGTACATGCTAGTACCAAAATATTAAATAAAGGCATAACTTATCAGAGTGTCTCTTATACAATTAATTTTATTACGAATTTTAATGTTTATGATTTCTAAAAAGAATGTTCTCTATTATCACTTTTACGACTAGTTTTCACTCTTGTATTTTTCAATTTTATTTGTATTATTCATTTATGTTTTCTACTTCAAATTATTAACGATGACCGATAGCTGAAGAATTGTCACTAGTAATAACACATTACAAGTGTTGTTCTCAGACGAATTCCTGCAGACAGAAGGTAAAGATCATTTTCAAGACGAACACCTACAGAAGGCAAGGTAGGGAAGAGAAAAGAAAGACAGTGTGCCTGCTTATCAGTAAAAGGATCAGCCAAATATAAAAACTGAAGATACCAAAATCAAACATATGCAACAATTGAAATATCTTGTTTTTAAAACTAAGCAAAGAATTAAGGAACAGGAAAATAATGTCAGAGAAAAAAGTACTGACCTGTTGCTCCTATATGGCAGTGAATGCTAGACAAACTTTTCACAGACGAAGAAGAGACTTGAAACAACCGAAATATGGGAGAGAGAAGCGCAAAGTGGCGAGTTGGAGTAAATGGATTTTACACTATATTTGTGTTGAGTCAATGTGAATCCTTTTGATTAAAATTTAAATGTTCTAGTTTTATTCAGTCTTATTAAGCATTTGAAGTTTCCTTATTTTATTACTAGTTTTTTAAATGAAAACATATGATAATATTATTTAATGGTTCTGTTTTTATTATAATTGTTTTTACAAAAATATTCTGTAGTGATCAAACATTAACATAAAGAACTCATAAATAAAAGTTTCAACGCGAATTGAATTCAAAACCTATGACGCTCATAGGTTAAGCCAAAAAACATTACGACTTAGAAAGATTCTTTGACTGGACAATGTACAAAGCAGTAGTAGTATAAAAGATTGAATTTGACCCAGTGGTCATTTTATTCAGCGTATGAAAAATGTTCATACGTATTATGATCGCCGGTAAGCAAATGAGGACAGTAAAAGGAACAATAGTCGTAAAGTATTAAGTGTTTTACACTCTAAATATCAAACACTAATAACGACATTGTCTTTACTTTTACTTTTTGTTAGATTCGTGGCGTTCTTTTTCTTTTGCTTTTAACGCAAGACGATAGAAGGAACTGTCCAGAAATCGTTCACAGATGACAGCAACCGTGGCGTATAACATATTACGACCGCTTTTTGATGTGTCTTTATGACACAACATTTTCAAATATAAGTTTCCTTGACAGCCGACGCCGTTATACTATTTGCCACAAACGTGCAACTTCTAACGGACACACATACACATATTTTTCCTTGGACAATTATAACAAAAAATGATTATTTATCTCATTTCTAATAAAAAGGTATCCTCCTGAAAAGAACATTCTGAGGTGCCAAAAAAAGAAATGGCGTCGTTCCTAACGTTGACATAGTTTTCAACTACAGGACATTCTATTGCATACATTAAAGGACATAAATTAAGTACGCCAATTAAATTACATAGTTTTCAAGTAAGCAAAATAGAATTACATAGATTAAAATGCAAAAACTTCAAGTACACAGCATGGAATTAGATAGATTAAAGAACATAGATATAAAAGAATCATCATTGAAGTACATAGAATTATGCACAAATAATAAAGTACGTATATTAATTACATCAGTTATAGTACACAGATTGAAGTGCACAGATTGAAGTACATAATTTCCAAATTCATCAATTAAATTATTTATAATTTCAAGTTTACAACATTAAAGTACATAGATTAATGTATATAAATTTAAAGTGAAGAGCATTAAAGTACATAGATCTCAAGTACAGAGAATTAAAGTACATATATTTCAAGTAAAGAGAATTAAAGTTCATATATTTCAAGTAAAATCAATAAGGTTTTTGAAAAAAAAGTACTGAAATATGATGTAATATATGTCCTCCTGTATGGCAGTGATTGCTGAAAAATCTCCTCAGAGTTGAAGACATTCGACGCAGCAGAAATATGTTTCCGCAAAAAGATGCTGAGAAAATTATGTGATAGCTGTCCTCCTATATGGCAGCGAATGATGGACAATCTCCTCACTGATGAAGTGACTTGAAGCAATATGATTCTACAGAAAGATGCTGAGGATATCATGGACCAACCAGGTGAGCAACGAGGAAATTCTAGGGACAATGGGAACCTTATATTTAACATCTGGAAAAAAGAAACTTTAATTTCTAGGGAAAATGTGATTCTTGCAGGACAAATTGAAGATCAGAGAGGCACAGGAAAGTTCTGCATAACCTGCCTAGAGAGCTAGGAGCGAAAAAGGGATGGCGGAGCAGTGTTTGGGAAAGATGGCTTAAAAACTAGTAAGACGAAAAAACTAGTAAGAGCGACAAAAGAACACAAAATTATAATCGCCAACGTCCTTAAAGGACACAGCACATAAGAGAGTAAAAAAAACTGAATCTGCGAGTCGCATTACCGTCATGGTCGCGGAAAGGGTATCGGGGTGCCAATTTTAAGTTCCGTCATTAGCTCTTGCGTTTACTTTCGCACCTACTTTTAGGGACGTCATGAATCCCACTCTTATCTTTTCTTCACCTATGGTTTAAAGATTAGGATAGAATTGTCAAAAGCGTTGAGAATGCAATGTAAAACAATTTCGCTTTCTTTCCACTGACGTCTCGGCCATTCATAGATTAAAAAAAATGACAAAACTTTGGAAAGTCATAATATCCTAAGTCATGAAGAGCCAAGGCATCAGAATGAGAATTAAATTGTGAAGCAGATATAAGTCAGTTCAGGTTAGCCATCTTGTGAGATTATACTAGTGTCTTATTAATTCATGACATCAAAATGCCATAGAGAATTGAAGTTGCGTAAATTCAAAAGGTAAACTTGCAGGAACTCATAGACAAGGCGCTAAGAGAAATTGGATTGGACTAAGCATCACTTTTAAGAATAGAAAATATATTTATTAGAAAGAGAAAAAGGTCAGGATGCAAGCTACGACTTTCAGGTGTCAAATACAAGTACACAAAATTTAATTATCTTTGAAGCATTTTAACAGAAGAGTGAAAAATATGAGACCGAAAATTGAATAGAGTTGGAATAGAGAAAGCTGCCTTTAAAAAGGTAAAGAAAGTATTAAGAATACAGGAAAATTCGTTACAAACAAAGAAAATAGTGCTGAAATGCTATGTAATATGCATTTTCCCGTCTGTTAGATAATACCGGACGATTTCACTACAGAGCAAGAGGACAAATGTGGCAACAGTGACAGCTTCAACAAGTAAGCTTTAATGAAAACGGAAACAAAATGGACTACATACAATTCGAGTCGTTATAACAGATACGAAATTACCGGGAGAAATTATTAGGAAAGAGAACTGTGAGAAATTGACACTCACATGAAATGTTGATTGTAATATGGATAAAGGCAGATAACAAGCAATCTATATAACAAGCAGTTGTAAATTGATGATAGAGAGAGGACAGAAGGGTTAGTAACGAAACAAATATTACTCGGAAGGAGAGGAAGTCGTGAAGAGCGCTGAGCATCCACAACTTCTACGGATACGCAATATAGAAAATATAGAAACCTATCTGTATACTGGAAATGAATACAGGCTCAGTTTACATCCTATATTGCAATTGCTTAGTTTCAAGACCATTTATAAGGCTATTATATAATCCTATTTAAAGTGACGTCCTGTATCCGCGGACATCAAGTTTGACCTTATCCGCGATATTCTGTTACAGGCCAGAAACCATTTTTGTTCTTCAAATACTCATTTTCCTGGAAATTAATTCTTCTATCTAGAAATTTCTTACATTGCTATGAAACAATATTCTCATAAACTCTGATTAACGGCGAAGTCAACCTTACGGAGCGGATATCAAAAAGGGACTTTTGTAAGACTTCATATCCAACATAAGCAACTTAGTATCTTAGTCCAGTATGGGAATTTATTTACAATAAGGTTCATCCAGTACAGGGTTCAAGATCGACTCGAGGTAGAGGGTTACAGAGTAAGAGGCACAGTTTATGCAAATATTTTGGGAAAATAACTGTTAATTCTAGATTTGGACAGGTTCAGATTGTAGCAATGGGGGGCATCCTCTTAGGAGTCGCTTACAAAAAAGCAGCACTTCGTGTCCAAGCGGCTGCTCGAGTGGAACGTACATCTCACCAATGGAATACGAAGGAGCGCTCTGTCACAACGTTCTTTACATGGCGGATATTAGCATCGTGACGCTTACGATGTTTCATCTGTTGGAAAGATAATGCAAGGTAGAAAATAATTCACTATCCACAGGGATGCGGAGAAACTGGTGGACTCCATCAATGCTGAATAATAACAGCTCCTGCAGATATATGGCAGCAGTTATACATAAAGGACGGCTAGGTTAGCTCTAAATATACTTTTGGGCGACCTCTGGTTACTCCTAATGACATTTATGGTCAACCAAATATAAATTATCACATTAAGTGAAGCATTGTGATTATTCATACATATGCCTGTGCCATTCAATTTGGTTGATAACATCCAAAACATATGCACTCGTGCATATTGAGGGGATAAGCCGCGAAGAAATGCATCCTATTTCATTATATTAGCTCAGCACATAAGAGCTGAACATATACATTTTAGTACACGAGACCATCATCTTCGCAGAAAGACGAGCAACCTAAATATGACAGTAGCAATTATAGAGTCAGATACATGTATTTACTTATTAAGAATCAATGTTCTTTCTTGTGGTCATGAAGAAACCAGTAGTTGATTGTTTGAAGTGTTGTCGCAACTGAGTCTGCAAAGTTTCGAAGGGTTTTTTATTATTAAAAGTGAGTAAATCAGGTGGCATAGTACGCCAATATGTGTATGTGCATGAAGTACATGTTAATGAATCATGCGTGCGACTTCTGACTGCGTGCGATAGCAGTAATTTCAAAACAGTGAACAAAGAGAAGGGTGACAAGACTTACTTTCGTAGCGGTTTGTAGGGAAATCATCGCTGACTGACACGTTGGCATGGTAACATGTGTCTAATCCATTGATTGAGGCATGATGTCCTTCGCCGACTGTCCTTCACTGACTGTCTATCACCGACTGCTTTTCACTGTTAACGGCAAGCTGTTTTTATGGCTTATGGTGAGCGGATGCTCGGGTCACTGATCCTGAGTTTTGTGCGGGAATGTACTTAGTAACCTATTTCTGACTCATTTCCAGCTCATTTCGAGTTCAACCGCGCGAACGGCGTAGAAAGCAGATCACGTGACTCGTTCCATCCAATCACGTTCCAGAAACTACCTATTTGATTTGGAAACGTTTTTGTACAGAATTGAAAAATAATTTTTTCGTATCAACTGAATTTAGTAAGATTTATTTGTAGTCGCCTCTTGCTTTTGCTTCACGTATTAGCCGTAAAATATAACAGTTTATATCCTATAATGTAAATGGCTATTTTTACTTTATTCCCACTGTCGTTTTACAGATACACACACACACACACACACACACACACACACACACACACACACATATATATATATATATATATATATATATATATATATATGAGAAAAAGAGCACCAAGACGCAGTTCACTATATATATATATCTGTAGACTTCTTTGCAAATCACTAGCAGAACTGAAATGAGGCTTGAACTTGAGGCTTACAGACAGGGTTGAATAAGCACAGTTGTCGGAACCTCATACGTTGAAACCGACGGGGAGTCCATCATATATATACATATATATATATATATATATATATATATATATATATATATATATATATATATATATATATAAAGTACTAAAGAAAAACATTTCTTCATCCGTTTTTTTTTTATTTATGTGGCATGCCGTTTACAAATTTCTGGCGGAGTGAACTGCGTCATGGTGCTCTTTTTTCTCACAGGCGGCGCCCAACTGACCCTACTATACCGTGCGTTCGACAAAATGAAAACAAACAAGGCGCAAGTTAAAATATAAAATGCCGACTATTTACCCAATGCGCCCGGTGCGTCTGAATTTTCGACAAGGCATTTTATACCCGAAAATATCTGCGTTGATTTTTTAATATAACACTGATATTTATTTCATATATTACTTTAATAAATCTGTAAAAAGATTGCTTGCTTTTTATAACTATCTAATTCATCAAATCTGACGAGGTTATCAATATAAAATTCTAAACAAGGATTTTTTTTATTTGGCTTCTAATATCTCTCAACCAAAACGAACAAAGATGAAACGATAAAGTTATAAAACCTTCAGGCTTCAGTTTGAATATATATATATATATATATATATATATATATATATATATATATATATATATATATATATATATATATATATATATATATATATATATATATATATATATATTCACTCCATCTAGATATACTTTGTGGAAGTCTTAGGATAAATTTAAATGTATGATTCCGGAAGGCTCGGAAGATGATATCTAGTGTTTTGCTCTTATCTTTTTTATCAAAGAACTTCCTTCATTTGTATATAAAAAATTCACGACGACGGTTATCATGTCTCTCCACAACTTCCTTCGTTACTGAAAGTAAATTTTACCCAATACTATCCCTCTTTGTCCTTGTTCTGTCATCCATTCACACAAATTCGTTAATAAGTATTGTGGATGTTAAATTCTCTATGCCTTCTTTCCTTATTATACCTTACAAATTTCAAATTGGTCTTTATAATTTTAGTTGATTGATTCGTTTGTAACTTCTTTTTAAAACCAGGAACATTTTTAGATTGGAATTTATTTTCTTGTTTTAGATAATAATTGTTTTAGTGATACAGATCATAATAATTAACCTATATCCGAATGGAAAAGAGGTGTATTCAGACATTTCTCAAGTGTATTTGCGCGGAAGTCAATATAATGAACCTAACGTGAACTCAAATTCGGCTATACGAATAACAATTCCGATTTATTATTCATTACATCACCGGCTCGTGTTATACCCAAGTGGCCGCCTAACTCGATGTTGTTAACCGGTCTTTCAAAGTGATATGGCCGTAAACATTATGATTTTAATGTTTAATGTGATTTATTCTCGTTTTCCTTAAATCTTTATCGTTGATGATATGTTCTGCCCCGTTTTCCACAGTATTGCTCGATAGAGACATCTCCCTGTTTTCTTCACTGGCAAAATTGTACAGTATTCATTGCTAATATTGGGTCAGGTATTGCATTGCTGTTCAGCCATCTTTCATTTGTTTATGACGATGTTTTCTACGTCTTAATATTATAATTATCTGGTAGACATTTTTCACTATTTAGATGCAACTTCAGTTTTTTGCAGCACGTTTTCCGTAGTTATCCAGATACTTAAATTTATGGGACTGCTTATCTTGAAAGTTCTGAAAACATTGCTCACATCGTTGCCGGTCGCATTTGCGACCTCTAGAAATATCAGTCAGCTTAGATCTTGGGCCTGTTGTAAAACAATGGATTCTGAACATTCATTTTCGACAGATGATTATCGGTATCCGTCAACGAGTAGCCCAAAGAGAAGTCGCTGAATGAAGTTGAATTGCTTTTTCAGACGAAGACAACAGATATAGCTTTAAAACTGACTGGTTCCCGCTTGTAGCAGTAGGTGAAATCCAAAAAATAAAATTACTATTAGAAAGTTTTTATTTTTATTTTTCACACGTGGGTGATGATCTAGATTGCTTTGCTTTGTTTAACGGCATCTCAAGGGGTTATTTAATGCCGACAAGATTTTTATTGGTGGTACTTTTTTTTCAAAATGTATTGCTGGTATTAAAACCTATTTTTACACTTTCATAGTGTATTTTCATCAGTTTGGAGGTTAACTATTTGTCCATAGCTGGGACCCTAACAGCTGATTGTTTCTGATGTTGTGCTTATGGAAACATCACAGTCGAAAAATCGCTTTCCAATGTCGAGTTTGGTCACTACCTAGATGGGTAACCGTTTGTGAATACTTCATGCTGTAAGCTTGGATTTACCATTGGTGTAAGTGATAATCGCACAGAAATTGCTAATCGTAGAGCTGAGATCCAGTTCCAGTTCGCTTCGTTGTATTCCTTATGCATTGGGAAATGTATAAAACGAACTCTTCTCTCTCGACTATGGGTTAAATAGTAAGACTCGTATGACTAAATCATTATTATCCCACCTAAAAAATTATTCCAATCTAAAAATATTTTCTGGCTTTAAATAATCTGCAAATGGTTCATAAAAATGTAAATAATGAATCAGCCGTGCTCAACTATTACTTCTTTAATTGTGTCCTGTAAGTGTTAAACTTTTCACGGCACCTTTGATCATAAAATGTTTCAGAAGTTTCAAATATACCTTGCCCAAAAGCAATAATTTAGATTGTTTTGCGCTTAGAAAATGAGGAGAAATTGAGCACAGGCTGGAATACATAACGTGAGGACCTATAGTCTTAACTATATGCAAAATCACACATTGTGTGTTTCCTGTGGTCAACAGAAAGAGTAACAGAATGAAGTCAGGAGTTAAAAAGCAACAGAAAATGGGACATAGAAAACAGGTGGCCCATTTGAATAGAGAAAATGCCGTTCAAAAAGCTAAAAAAAGGATTATGAAGAAACAACTTTCGTTACAACAAAGTATATGGTACTGAACTGTTATGACCAGTTATGTCACAGATGAATAGAAGGCAATAGAGATGTTGTTCCACAGAAGGAAGATGAGAAGACAATGGTCGGAGCATATTGGACACGTGGATGGTTTAAGGAAAATGGAAAGAAAACGAACCATTGTATGTAAAATCAGAAAGAAAAGTTGAAATAAGACATATAATGTAGAATTACACATTCACAGGATATAGAGAAGAGGCACTAAGGACAGAGTGAAGCATCGAGTAACCAACCTAATCGATGATAGAAAAGTGAATGGAATAGATAGAAAGAGGATAAATATTCATTAGAGCGAATCTTAGCTGCTTTACCGCCTTACTTGGAATGAAATCATTAAAAATTAAAATTCCCCGAAACCTTGTTTAAATATGATTTTTGAGAGAGAACTGTTTGAATTCATGTAGAAGAAATAATTCGAAACTTACACATATTTTTCTGGTCGCATTCTATCATTGGTTTTGTTCAAAATATTAGAAGGAAAAGTTTCGTCTATTTAAACAATTTGTTTTGTGGCACAAGACATCAGAGACTTAAGAAAACTTTTTGGTATGTGATCATCAAAGAAAAATTGAGAAATACATTATTTCAGTAAAAGGTCTTCGCAATTTACTTGTAGTGAAGCCAATCTATGTACATTTATCAGATGAAACTCTTTAACCAGAAAATATCATAACCTTTCACTCAAAAAAGAATTTATAAATCTAGATATCTATCTACGTAAACACACACAAACACATACACATACACACACACATATATATACAGTGCTGTTCGATAAAATTGACACCTGATTTTTATTACTAAATGTTTCTTCTCCGATGAAACGAAAGTTGAGCTAAATTCAAAGGATAAGCGATCTAAAATCCGAAGAAGCTTTGAAAGCTCTTTGAATTTAGCAGTAAGTACTGTTCAGTATAATGTTCTGGGGATGCCTTTCTTTACATGGAACTGGTTTCTTAAAACCTATTGAAAAGACACTCAGGAGCGAGTAGTACATGAGAATTTTACAGTCTTGTCTGCTCCCTTCTGCTGAAAGGGTGCAAATCGACCCCACCAAGCTCATTTTTATGCAGGATAATGCTCCCTGTCACAAATCAAAATTGATAAAGGAATACTTTGATGAGAAGCAGGTGAGTGTTATGACACTGGCGCCCAAATCACCTGACCTCAACCCCATAGAAAACTTATGGAGCATTATAAAGTACAGGCTCTCGAGAAAGCAGTTGAGCAACAAAGAGGATTTGATTGTTAATTTCATATCCGAATGGAATTCAATGCTTGGAGATGAGATTTCCCAGAACCTAATCAATTAAATTCCAAAAAGGGTAGAAAAGGTTATTAAAAATAAAGGAGGACCCATAGATTATAAAATATTTCGAACTATATTACCTATTATAAATAAATTACACCTCTATTATTCTTTATTTTAATGCTGTTCGGTTATTTTTCTATTGATTACTAGTTGCAGGAAATAAGTGAATCACTTTTTTTGCACAAAGTTTTTTCCTAAATCTCATTTATATCCAAAATTATAATTATCAATAGAATACCTTAGGGTGAGTAAACTTTTTTACTAGGTGGTCGGGAAGGGGTCTTTATATTAGTAAGATTAAAAATTAGTTTGACCCCAAAAACAATAGGCGATAAAATTTTTAAGCAAAACAAATCAGGTGAGTCATTTTTATGTATTTTATGTATTTTATGTATATATATATATATATATATATATATATATATATATATATATATATATATATATATATATACACTATTTACATTGTTTGGACTGTTGTTCTCGTCTTTGCTATCACATTCCCGTTACGACCGTTGTTCGCACCGGTCTTCTTCAGCTGATTTGAAGTTCGAGTCGAATGCTTTAGTCCGTCCACCGGGTGAGAATGTTCTAGTTCCACGTGCCAGGCCTCATATATATAATACCAATCACCTGAAAAACGTCGGGGAGGACAAGGATAAAAAAAGATGAGGACAAGATTCTGAAGTACAAAAATAGTGTAAATATTTAAAATTTGAAATATCTAATCTCAGAAATAATCCCGATCCAATTGATCAGTCCTACATATTCAAAAAGAAATGGGAAAATATAACTCCGGGTATAAAAAGCAAAATTTTAGTGAGCCTATATGTGTGGGAGCGGGAAACAAGTGTGAAAGTGAGATGTATGAAAGCTCTAGAGAGAGAGGTGTAACAGAAGAAAGAAGAACAGAAAGGCCTAAAGGTGAAGGTGGGGGTTAACATTTAACAGAGAGAAGTTTTAAAGAGAGGAGTTAAATAACGGTTTAAAAGAGTTAGATACAGAAACATATGAATTATTTTTCGATGCATAATTCGCTACCGATTCGCTGACCTAAAATTAAAATTAAACAACAGACGCCGGAAACGGGTGGATACATTTGTGGTGACACTGCGCACAATAAAAAAAGGATATGATCTAAACTTAAAATCCAGAAGATGAGAGAGAGGGAGAAAAAAGGGAGGGCGCAAAGTAAAAACGAGGACATTTATAAAAGAATTGATGTGCAATCAAGAAAATTTGACAAATCAAGTAATATCACCTACAGATTACAAATTTAACATAAACATATAAAAGTTAAATAATGTTTAATCTAGTAAGGACCTACTATTTATATGCCCCAAAACACATACCTAGATACACGCATACACAACATATCTATATCTACTCGCACATACATACATATACGTGTGCACATATATATATATATAAATACACACACATTCATGAATATATATACACATACACATACATGTGTGTGTATATGTGTATATGTGTGTGTATATGTAAAAAAATATATTTTTACCACGACGTTCTAAAACACATGTCTAAAATAATTTCATTCATTTGTGAATAAATTATGAAAGTTTCATTAAAAGTTATTTTATTTTTGAATTAATTTCCAATATAATTTGTTTAAAAAAGAATAGACGCAAAAGTTCCTATGACTAAAGTTTCAAACTAAATATGTTTTTGCAGGAGCGGGACGTGCTGACGCCAAAAAGCTCCACTTATTTAACAACAGATTCGAAAGTGGCGGAAAGAATTAACAAATCTAATAGAAGATTAAAAAGAATACGTTTGTATTTACTTTTAACTAACATAAAAAATTTGGCGATAAAATAATGTTTTCATTAAGTTTGGAGAATTTCTTCATCGCGATATGCTGATCTTTGATGGATAAGGGTCAATACGCATCGTAATTCCAGTAATATATATATATATATATATATATATATATATATATATATATATATATATATATATATATATATATATATATATACACCAAAATTATGATAACCAAATATATTTTTTACATTTAATTTACATAAAGGCTAGTTTATACTCATCACTTCAAGATTGCGTTGTGCAATGAAACTCCGAATCGTGCTATCACTGAAGGATAGTATTTATTTATATTTACTAATATATATATATATATATATATATATATATATATATATATATATATATATATATATATATATATATATATATATATATATATATATATATATATATAACTTAAGTGTATTTGGGAATGAAGCTTTCTTTTAAACATTTTTCGTTAAATATACCTGAAAAGAAAATTTAATTGATTTTTTATTTAGTTTCTCCAGCGTTCCAACGATTTTCAGTTTGATGGCCGAAGTGAGACGTTTTGCATAATCCCCATAGATGAATTGGATTATATATATATATATATATATATATATATATATATATATACTCACACACACACACACACACACACACACACACACACACACACATATATATATATATATATATATATATATGATATAATTAATTATATTGATTAATTAATATACAGGGGGAAAATAAGTATTACATCTCCTGTTGATTTTCTGAGTTTGCCACCTTACAAAATTGTGAATCGTCTATAATTTTCAAGGTACGTCTCTTGAAAGTGATAGATATAATATTAAAAAAATTCTAGAAAATCAAATTATGCATTACCTGTATAGAAGACACTAGTTCAAAGTATCCTTCAATGAATCAGAATCTAATCTCTCTACTATGATCAAGACGAAAGAATTGTTCAAGGACACCGGAACTCAATTGTATACCTGTATAAGACTTGAATGGGCTGCAGGTTGTTAGATGAGAAGGACTTAACTGTTAGTGCGATAATAAGAAAATGGAAGAAACATCAATTGACTATCAATTTTCCTCAGTCTGGAGCTCCACGCAAGATTTCCCAACGTGATGATGAAAAAGGATAGGAAACAACCCAGAACTACGCGGCAAGCGCTTATTGATGATGGAAAGACAGCTGGAACCACAGTAACAATGATGACCATTTGTAATACACTACGTCATAGTGAACTGAAATCATGTAGTGCCCACAAGGTCCCTCTACTGAAGAAGTCACATATACAGGTCCGGGTAAGCCGAGAATAAAATTGAGCTTTTGGCATCAACTCCACTCACCATGCTTGGAGGAAAAATAGAACTGGCTAGGACCCCAAGAATACCATCCCAAACATTAAGCATGCTGTTGGAAACATTATGCTTTGGGGCTGTTTCTCTTCTAAGGAGACAGCACAACTTCAACGGGTCGCGCGAAAGATGGATGGTGCCAAGTACAGGAAAAACAAGTGAAAACCTCCTTCTTTAGCCAGGACACTAAAATGGGTCGTGAATGGGTATTCCAGTATGACAATGAGCTAAAGCATACAGCTAAGACAACAAAGGAGTGGTTCAAGAGGAAGCACATTAAACTAATGGAGTAGGTTATTCAGTCTCCGGACCTTAATGCATTAGAGAATCTGTGGAGAGGGCTGAAGCTAAAATTTCCAGTTGCCCAATGACACCTGCAACCTTTTTTTGGAGAGGATCTGCAAAGAGAAGTGGATCAAAATCCCCCCTCCGGGATCTGTAAAAACTTGTCGACCAACTACAGGAAACATCTAGCTGCTGTGCTTGTCAACAAGGGTTTCTTCACCAAATACTGAGTTATGTTTTGTTATGGGATGAAATACGTATTTTTTCAATAAAAAAGAAAGAAGTATTCAAAAATTAATATGATGGGATTTTCTAGAATTTTTCTATATTCTTTCTTTCACTTTCAATACGGACCTACTCTGAAAATTATAGACCGTTTCTATTTTTGTAAGGTGGGAAACTCAGGAAAATCAGCAGAAGATGAAATACTTATTTTCCCTACTGTATAATACGCAGGGAATTTACTAATTATGACTCATGCATTATTTATTTTAATAAAAAATATGTACTATTTTGATGTTAAAATAATTTTTTTAGAAATAAAATAAGATGCTAAACGATGTACCTTTGTTCATGGTCACGGGGAGAGAGTAAGTTTCATCGTCGCGTTTCGATATCTTTTTTTAATATTTACTCTGAAGGATGAGGTAGATGTGGTGACGCTGGAGCTTCGTCAAGATCATTGGGAACATTATCACTCGGAGACTATCCTGGATGTATTTCTAATTGGACACCAATTTCAAGGTTATTCACTTCTTTTATCAAAACCTCACACCATATGTATTTTGGACTAGGATCTATGTAGCTTGTATATCACCAAACCTGATTTAATGTTAAGTAACGCCACTTTGTTGACTTACGCACTAATAATAATAATAATAACAATTAAGAGGACCCGTGTTATTTACATGGAATTATATAATAGTTTTTTAATGTTGCACTTTCTACTTTTCAATACAGCACCATTCAGAAATCTTCTCAACAGATCGTTAAGTCACGAAACATGAATTAACCACTCACTACACACAACACTGACTAAATATAAGATGACCCCCTCCACTCCATCTCTGTGTCACACTCACTTTTTGTCTCTCTACATCCCTTTTTTTCTCTCTTTCTTTCATTTTTCTCTCTGTGTTCCACTCTCTCAATCTGTTTATCCTCGACACAGTCTGAATTCAATCGGATTTTTTTATTAAAATGTGCAGACTGGTACAAGTGTATTGATATATGAATAATAATAATAATAATAATAAGAATAATGATGATAATAATAATAATAATAATAATAATAATAATAATAATGATAATGATAATGATAATAATGATAATAATAATAATGATAATAAATTTTGCTAACCAAGCAATTAGAAAAATAAGAGACTAAATGGAAAAAGCGATGAACCTGACAGAAATGAATCATCTTATATATGCGGCCTCGACAACGATCGTAGAAACAATAGGAGACAAAATAAAAACACAACGTAAACAAAAAAGAAAAATACCAGTCTGGAAAGAAAAAATAGAAACTGATTTAATAAACTACTAAGACAATTGTCACTTGTAAATGAAGCAGAAAAGGTCTACAAAATAAAAGAAAGAAAAATGAGACAACTAAACCCTTGACGTAAAGAATAAGATTGGCGTACCAAATGTTAAAGAGAAGCTGAAACAAGAAATTCAAGCGAAGACACAGAGATTCAGGCTTTATGAAAAAATAAACAGATTTTTCTGGCAAAACAAGATCTTCAAAGATGCCAAGAGACTATATCGAGAAATTGAAAAAAACAAAACAATATAGAGATAAATGGCCCACCTAATATCCAGGAAGTCGAGGGCTTCTGGTGTAAGAAGTGGGAAAACTACAAAATGCACATTGAAAGAGCTACATGGATCAAAAAATATTCTCTGGCCAAAACATTAAAATTATTGATCATCTTATCTCAGAATGTTAAATATCCACACCTAATGAGTACATAAACCGTCATGACAGGGCCGGTCAGTAGCTACAATTGAAATTCTCTCTTATCACTAATGAATAAAACCAGTTAGAAACTTGTGTGAATATCATCAGGAACGAAAAGATGTTGCCATCCTCTGGGATTATTCTATCAACACAAATTGAACATAAAGAAAACGTTTGCAGACTGATTGACGTGAGCGTAGTAATGGGAAAAACATAGCTGCGAAGGTTTAAAAAAAACTGAGTAAATACAAAGATCTGGAGATGAAAATAAAAAATGTAGCACTTAAATCTAAGTGGCTGGGGTTTTATCATTGTTAATAAAAAAACTCACAAACAAATCAACAAAATCCCTGGCGCACCATGTCTCCAGGAGATTTTTAAAAAATTATCCCTAACAAGCACAGCCTATATCCTACATATATATATAAATATATATATATATATATATATATATATATATATATATATGTGTGTGTGTGTGTGTGTGTGTGTGTGTGTGTGTGTGTGTGTAAAACAAACAATCGGAAAATAGAACTTAACCGCCATCGACGCGTTTACCCATTCGATTTTATCAAAGCAAGCGACAATGAAAAAGCGAAATGTTGAGTAGTTACACGAAATTCAAAGTTTTAAAAGACATTTCGATGAAAGAGTCTCCTTTTTATATTAGCAACTAATTATATTTTGCATTTGTTTATCATTACGTCGAATGACGAAACACGTTGCTAAGGACTAAGTACAATTTTGCGATTGTCTATTTTAAATTAATATGTTTTTTCTACAAATATATGCTGAGAACTTTAACTTTAATATATATATATATATATATATATATATATATATATATATATATATATATATATATATATATAATTTCAAGTTATGCTATATTTATGGATTAAAGTGCTGAAAATCAGGGTTTAGAACCTATGTAAATATAAAAGTGGACATTGAAGTGAACGTCCAGAGACGACAGTCTGTTTCATCGTAAACTCAATCGTCGATGACCTGACGATCGCGTTTATGTGAAACGGGCCGTCGTTCGGCGTTGACTGCAATGTCGGCCTTAACATATATATAAGTTCAATCTAAAGAGCCAGATAAGCCTACCACGGTTTCACCTAAGCCGATCTTCAGGGACTACAGCCTGTAGTCCATGACGATCTGCTTAGGTAAAACCGTGGTAGGTTTGTCTGGCTCTTTAGGTTGAACTTAGGTTTGCTCTACTTAGCGTATCGATCACTTTATTTAGTTATTTTTCTTACTCTTATCCGTTTTTTTTCTTTGAACTCTGAACTTGGATGCTAGACGATTATTTTCGGCTGACGTACATGTTCTCTGTTCTTCCTTTTTTTGTACCTTTTTTTCCATTGGTTATGGTTTGGTATTGGTTTATTTATTCACAAATCAAGGCACCTAAGTTATTCCGGGCGAGTATAATTTCTTATATTTATAAGATTACAACTAGTATATATATATATATATATATATATATATATATATATATATATATATATATATATATATATATATATATATATATATGGTGAAATTAACTTAAATGATATAGGGATTCATAGAGATGATGGCCTAATGATAGTAAATCATTCTTCTGGGAGTAAGATAGATAAGCTGAGAAAATTGATTCTTAGAGTGTTTAAATCTTTACATCTCAAAGTTAAACTTAATTTTAAGATTAGACAACTCGATTTCTTAGGTATAATCTTAAACTTAGCCCTTAAACATTTTCAACCTTTCTTGAAAAATAACACTAACCCCATTTATATAAATCCTAATTCAAATCACCCAACGTCGGTTATTAAGCATATCCCATCATCCGATCAATTTCATTAAACAACACTCCTCTGGCAAAGATAATTCGATAAGCACAAACCTTTTTTTTATAACAGAATCCTTGCTATAATGGCTACAGATCTTCCGAAAATAAATATGCGGAAAATATAGTTATTCTAAAAAGAAGAATAGAAGCAGGAAACAATTTGGTATACACCATCCTTCAATAAATTAATTTGCACCAAATTAGGACACAAATTTTAAAACTTGATTAATAAGCATTTTCCTAAGAATAGTAAATTTAGTTAAATCTTCAACCGTAATACCCTCAAAAGCAGTTATAGTTCTAGTAGAAATCTAGGTAAAATTACTAAATCACACAACAATAAAATACTGAAACTTTATAACGATAGTAAATGTAACACATGTACAAATTCTAGTATACCCCAGGTCACCGATCTATGTAATTGTAGAATTACTGATCAATGTCCATTATCAAACAAGTACCTAACGAAATCCATTGTATATATATAGGTTCCATCTCATCAAGTGAAAACCCCAATAATATTAAAATGTATGTTGGGATCACTAGGAATACTTTTAAAGTGGGATATTATAACCAACTATCCTCTTTTGCTAATGCAAGCAAATGCAATATGAATTCACTTTCTAAATATTTTTGGAAACTGAAAGAAGAAAACAAAACACCTAACGTTGAATGGAAATCCTCAAACAAGCTAGATTCTGCAGATGTCTGAACGAACATTGTTTTTATGTCTACAGGGAAAATATGTATAATTGAGCTTTTCAAGATGTCAACAAAGTAACGTTACTTAAGATTTGAAATTACTGTTTTTGTAGGTACATTAAAGATCTAACATTGCCATTTTGCTAAACTTTTAAATTTATAACTCACCATCTTTATATATTTCTATCTTCTTATATAATTTTGTATTGATCTATCTCAAATTATGATTCTAAATTGTTTTGGCACATATATAATATTCGAAATAATATCAGATAAATAGATTTATATCCATACCTATTCTATAAGTTATACAGTTCGTAAATAGGTCTTAATCTGCATATAGGAAGTTTATATTAACTTCCCATATTTTATATATCTTTTTGGCTTATATCTTAAATTCTGAACTAAAATTTATTGTAACACCCCAAACAACTTATGTATTTAATATACCAAAACATTTTTCTACTTCTTCAATGGCTATTTATTAATTTACATACTACGTTTATTCCAGAACAAATAACAAATTTCAGCCTAAATCTGCGGAATCATCTCTGATTCTGTTCTAAGGCTCCGGAACTTCATCAGTAAAAAAGTCTGTTCAATTACTACTATGAATTCCCCGTGTAATTATATCTCTTTTCTCCTTCATCGTTTTAATCTTTTCCATTTCCAACTTCCTGCCCTCTCGCTCTCGCGACTTTTCCTTGGTAGGTTTGGCGTACTTGCTTAGATTTTTGACCGTTGAATAGTATCAAAAGCGGTAGTGGACACTTTCTCATTGCTTAAATTTTAGGGTCAGATACTTGTCTTAACGCATCAACATTCCTTCACCACCCAAAGTGATATCAACCAATACTATTGTCTTATTCTCTCACTTTCTTTTCTTTCCTTCTATTTTTTCCATTTTCTTTACCCTTCTCTGTTTCCTCAAAAGGTGTTTCTCACTATGTTTTTGTTTTGATTAATGAGAAAAGAAAAGTGGCATTCCATAAGCAGCTTGCTTGTAAATAGAATTGCTCCGAAAAATCTTTGGTCTCATAAATTGAGATTCCTGCGCATCAAAACAAAAATGCATATTTTACGTGAGTAAGTTGTTTTGTCCGCATGTAAAAATTACATATATATATATATATATATATATATATATATATATATATATATATATATATATATATATATATATATAACAACTGAAAAGTTGCAAATTAAAAAAATTGAATGTTTTTTTTGGGGAAAGTATTTATTTCTATTTATATATATATATATATTAGATATTTCAGATCGGCCCCGATCTTTCTTCAGAAATGGCTGTTTTCAGAAGTTTGTTTACATTAAGTAGCGTCCGTCGCGAGACGCGGACGTCACGTGATATGGAATGCAACTGTGTTTGAATATTTCTAACGTAAATCTAGCAGTAGTAATATTTTAGATGTTGTTTAAAATTTTTTTTAACTAGAGCTAACAAAAATTTTTTGTTTAACTATTGAAATATTTATAAAGATTTAAAATACCCAAATCTTTATTTAACCCTAGTTTATATGTATTTAATTTTAAAATCCAGTATTTTTCTTTTTTCTGCGTGCGTATGTTGAACTGAAATCAGAATCTATCAATACACATTTACAGTTTTCTAATGAGTGTCCTGGTTGATTAAAATGTTCAGCTATTGTGGAATAAGGATTGTTTTGACGTATGTTTAGTTTAAAAATATAAATAAATACTTTCACGAAAAAACATTCAATTTTTTTAATTTGCAAATTTTCAGTTGTTTTTTTCTATATTATATACATATTAAGAAATTATCTCATTATGCTATATATATATATATATATATATATATATATATATATATATATATATATATATATATATATATATATATAACTAGGTAGATAGAAACATAGACAGAAATATATATATTTATTAAGATATATGTGTAATATAAATTAAATTTATAGGAAATATATATGCGTGTGATGGCGTATATATACAGCTGAGCCAAAAAATACTTATTTAAATTAAGGTGTAAGCAAAACAGAGACTGTATGTATCTTAACAGAATTATAAAGTATATATTAATGAATACACATCTACATATGTTTGTGCAAACGTGGTTTTATGGTTACCAGGAAAAAATGGAAAATGAACGATTCATTATAGTTAATTTTTTTCATATTCTAGCTCTCATGGGTGGAACGCTATATTATATGTAGATTCAAAGTTCAAGGTTATTAAAAATTTAATATAATATTGGGGCATACGCTGCTATTATATTTACAAACACTCTATGCCATTGAATAGCGCGTCTTCCTTATAGAATCATTAGTAGAGAAATCCTTGATAATGAAATATCGTTCTTTTCACCAATCTTATATATATATATATATATATATATATATATATATATATATATATATATATATATATATATATATATATATATATATGTATGTATGTAAGACAAAGATGTATGTGTATCATTGGTCTTTCGTCTCATTAGGTGTCTGAATAAATAATTACTGACTTAAATATTATGTGCTTCGTGGACATTTTGCCCGAGGCATAAAGTTAAAATAATTTATCATCTGTTTCTAGCATCAGTCAAATCGTGTTTTATCAGAACATTAAATCTCAAAATGAATTATAACAGCGCAAACAAAATCATACTCACGTGACCGTCTGCCATCTGTCTGGCTTGTCATAAAATATTTTTCGATATAATCGCCAGTGAATTAAAATCTCCCTTGTGTAGTATTACTTCTGGTCTTGGGCAACATTTAGAAATCTTGCTTGTTGGCAACATTCTAGCCCTGCTGACGCTTTGCATTGGGATAGATTTCCATTGCTACATAAAGTCTTAAAGTTTATGTCGTTTATTTAACTTGATCTAATTATAAACTTTCTTTCTGGTTTAAATAATTACACTGTGTAAGTGTATTATTAATAGGATTTCTGCTTTAGAATTCTTCGTATAAATAATTTTCCTGATGATATGCCCTGACTAGTGTTACATGATCTAGTTATTGTTGTTGCTATATCAAGGGTAGCCAGGGAAGATTTGTTCTTCCATTTGTATTACACCCATTAGAGGCATTATTTTATCTATGATATAATAGCACCGTACTTCACGGACGAAAGGGAATAGATGAAAGGAAAATAATGACAAACATACTTAGATTTCAGGCACAAAGCCATACACAAAGCTCTACATATATACATATATACCCGTGTCCCACGCGAAGAATAATATATCACCTATATCTACACAGATAATTAGAGTGTAAGGACAAATAGAAAGGGATAGTCTTATATATATATATATATATATATATATATATATATATATATATATATATATATATATATAATTTAAAGAAAAACAGACCACTGACGATCTGCCTTGGTAGGTTTGTCTGGCTCATTAGGTTTGACTATATATATATATATATATACATA
The DNA here is from genome assembly GCA_964036315.1 of Acanthosepion esculentum. NCBI lineage: Eukaryota > Metazoa > Mollusca > Cephalopoda > Sepiida > Sepiidae > Acanthosepion > Acanthosepion esculentum. The sequence goes on along the minus strand of OZ038508.1, from coordinate 2,540,584 downwards.
TGGATATATACTTGTATAGGAAGAAGCTATGTTTAGGACTCCAGATTCAAAGTGGCTGGATTCAGCTATGTCGCAGGCTACGACATATTCCACGAATGCTAAATAGCGGATCTTGTTTTGTTTTGTTTTTCTTATTCAAATTGAGGACTGCGAGCTGGAGTGTCATTTTTTATCTGGGAAATATATATACTCAAATGGAAACGGCATCATGGGCTTGTAAGCTGCCTGGGAGGCAGATTTAGCTTCTGCCCTGGTCATTGGTGGGGAGATGAAGGAAGTAACCTTTAGGGATTAGCTGCTGTAAATAAACAGAAATTGAAGAGGCCGCTTTCGTCACTGTATGGAGTAATGTCACTAAGTGGATGTCATTAAACCCATCTGACTTATTTCCACCAGAACGAGATAAACTTCTTCTGTTACTTTGCGAATATTTTGTTATTATTATTTTATTCATGATGATGTTTCAATCTCCAGATTATTCTGTCGCATTTTGACAATCGCACAAAAATCGTGCCTTCTCATTCTAACGTTTTTTCTTGACATGAAGTATAATTATTATAGTTAAGTTAATTTCTAGGTTTATTGCTTGGAAAGGTAATGCACTGTGATGTGCTAGACATTTTCTCTCAGCAGAATTGAACTCATACATATATAAGTCTACAATTTTTCCATGCATTGACTATTACTGCCACATCTTGTCTTGTGATTCAACTAAGTATTTAAATATTTTAAATAACATCCAAAGAAGAATCTATAAATCTCAAGTTGCCCAGAGATTGGCACCTGATCTCCCTATTGACGCAGCTCTAGCATTTCAGTTTCTGTCGGGTTACATTCAATGCCCCGGAAAGCAAACTAGTTATATGCCATCAACGCCTATAGGACTATTCATTATCACCAATCCCGATAAACGGGTATCTTCACAGGGAGGCATAGTGCCTTGAGCGTATATTGGGTCTTAAACTCAACGCAGACCTCAAGTGGAGCTTGTACATGCGATCGCTCTCTAAAGATACTGGAAAAATGATCGGTTCCCTGTACCGCTCCACTAAGTACCCGACACCTCATGATATTTCCTAGCTTTACAAGAGCCAGACCAGGCCTAAAATGGAGTATTGCTGCCACGTATGGACAGGTGATGCCCTGTCTTCGCTTTCTAATCTCGATAGTCCAAAAGCGTCTCCTCATCCTTGTGGGTTGAAAAATTATTTTCCGCTCTACATCTCTCTCGCATGCAAAACGTCGGAATAGTTTCATTGCTCTATCGCTATTTCTATGAAAAGTGCACAGACGAACTACATTATTTAGGTCCACTAGTTTTAACCTTCAGCGAAAAACCCCACAATGCTATGCACGTCGTAGAGAACCCACCTTATTCCCTTCATATTCCATTTGTGGAATGTAAGTTCACTCGAGCAGATTTTCTTACAAACCGCTGCTCTATAGAACCGATTCCCCAAAATGTGTTTTCCAGATCATTACAATCTTTACTTGTTCAATCCAGTATTAATTGCTATCACCCCTATATATTCGCATAAATTGTGCCCGCTACCTAGAGTGGCTCCCAATCATTGTCTAAGGTGAACATCACTTGTTCGGCCAACCATAAACACAATCTCGTTAGGCAGGTTTAGTCACAGCTTTTCTCCGTTGCTTTTGCCTTCAATATGTTCTGTGATTAATAAAAACCTCTTTTCTCATTATGTGTTCCAGGAATTTTCTTTTTGTTTTATTTTCATTAAAACTTACACGTTACTCACATGTCCATTCTATGATACTCTCAGTATATCCTTCTATCGAAAGACACTGTTACCTGAGCCTCTTTTTCATCTCTGAAAAGATTCTAGCATCCACTATTATGTATAAGGAAATATATTACAGATGGTTTCAATATTTTTGCCTTTCTAACATAATTTTCATCTTTCTTAATACTTTGTTTGGAAGTCAACTTTCGATTTCGAAAGCACCTATGGATTTCGATGTGATATTTTACTTTCTTAAAACACTTCTCAGATATTTGCCGATCTATACATTTTTATACAACTATTAAATAAGCAGTAAAAACAATCTGAGAGAAAATAATTCGATAAGACGAAAATACTTGAAAAATAATTATACTGACAATATTTTAATTTTTAAAAATCCGGACAAGTCGTATTGTATTTCGCAGAAACTAACAGAATCTAGAAAGATGTGTTGGTAGCATTGGTAGGAAGTGAATTCGAGAACCGGGAATTAATATTGAGAAGAAATATATTTATCATTAAATGACAGAATGCAGATTTGGCTCCGAGCCAAATTCGCTTTTAACGGTTCTTTAGAAATTCTGAAGGGTAAACGAAATGTACGTTTTAATTGTTTTCGCAAAAGTACAAGAAATCTGGACACACACGCCCAAAGATAAAACGTATGTTCTCTTTTCGAATGATTTCTATAAATTCCAATGGGAAAACAACAAACTGCAGATGGAGAAAAAAAAATTAATGTAACGTGTCATTGATATATATCTCTATTAATCGCTTCCTCTCTCTCTCTGTCTCTCTCGCTCTCGGTCACTGTGTCTCTCTCATTCTGTCTTGGTTACTCTCTTTCTCGCTCTCTGTCAAGCTCTCACATTATCGCTCTCTCTTTCTATCATTCTCTCTCTCCGGCTGTAATTAAGAAGAACATTTTAAATTATATAAGTTTTGTTATATATCAACGAAAATTCTTTGTTAAATATATTTAATTTTTATTTTTTTTTTAGATATTTCGGATTATTTGTGGTAAATATTTAACTATAAATTAATGATTTTTTTCGGCTTTCATAAATCATTATCTAACAGGAATTTTTGGAACGATGTCGGTTCCATCATTTCCAAGTATCTCGTCTTCCCGTTGTATTTTTTCTGGCTTTTTTATTCTTCTTACTGCCTATATAGTGGGCTACTTTCTAAATTTGAAAATATTTTATTGATGTTGGCATGTTTGGTTTTACATTTAATGCTTGTAGAACTGTGACTATTTTTATTCATATTTTTAAAAAGATCAAACATACTAATAACATAGCAAATCGCTTTGAAAGTAGTTATCGACAACCGGAAGTAATCAGACATATATTTGAATATGTATCTGAAATTGTCCGTATTATAGAAACACAAATAGAGAAATTTAACCAAACGTATATATATATATATTAATAAATATACCTATATATATATATATATATAAGTGAACATTGAAGTCAACACTTAGAGGCGACAGGCTGTTTCATGCTAGACGCGATCATCAGGTGGCCTGACGATAGAGTCTAGCATGAAACAGTCTGTCGCCAACTAGAACAAGACAAAATACCTATTCAGCATTATCCACGACACAACATATATATATATATATATATATATATATATATATATATATATATATATATATATATATACACTCATACAAGTTTGGTTAAAATTATTGATGTTGAAATTTGTTACATAATTAATTATATTTTATAGATAGATTTTTCCATTCAGAATAATTCATTCATCGTGGTTATTATATTAACTTCCTAAAAATGCAGTTTGAACCCCAAATGTATAGGTCTCATTTGGTGCACAAGTCGCAGCATTAGAAATGTTTTGGCAGATTGTCGTTATTATTATAATTACAATATTTCATCCTATATTCTAAAAAGGAAAGCAATAATAAACCTCCGAAATCTTTAGTGAAGCTTATTTTTTCAGTTAACCATACATCGTTCATAGATGACTGAACATCTCTCATGATAAAGTAGCCTAGACATATTTTAATATGAAAGTTTGGCAGATAATAGTTGAGTGTTACTAAATAAATTTCTAGATGAATGAAGTGAAGACAATATATCTACAACTGAACAATTCTAAAACATGCATTACTTTCGTAGATAGTGGCTAAAACGAGAAAGCATATCTGCAATCAAAATTCAGTTTAAAAACGCTTAAAAATGGCAACGAATTTTCATGCGCATGCGTCTACGTATGTTCTTCCTATTGATAATTATATTCAATGTTTTTTCTTCTTGCTTCAGCGTAATATTTAAAGGTTAATTGAAATTGGAATGTTAGAACACTGATAGCTAATGTCTTGATACTTTGCACTTTAGGACAGTGTGAAATTTTAAAATGATACATCGAAGCTAAAATATAAATGGAAGAACAATATTCTAACTTTCAAAAGTGAACTACTTTTATGAGAAGTTCAACGTAGGCGATCCTAACGTAACGTTAACAATTGCTTGTTTTAAACTTAAAATACGAAAATAACGCTTCCATTTCATTTACATGAATGACATTTTATATATATTTGATGATACGCATCGTCAAGTTCTGTTTTTTTTTTACATTTGGCGTTACGCATCTTTGCCCGTGTCGAATTGTGACTAGAGGCTTTATTGACGTGGCATTGTTGGGCACGTTGTTTTTAGTGTTACCTTATTTTAACGACCTTACTTGGTGACTTTAATGACAGCCGCATTGTGGAGCATATTTTGTCTTTAGCGTTACATTCATTTGCCGACTCGAATTGTTCCGGGTGACTTTATTGATACGAGCACATTTTGTTTTTTTAACCGTACCCTTCTATGAGAACGCCAAATTGTTCCGGGCAACTTTATTGACTCGGCATTGACGAGTACATTTTATTTTGTAGCGTTACCCTTCTATACCACCGTCGATTTATTTCCCGCTGATATTAATTATTACGCAATGTTGAGTGTACTTTATTTTTAGAGTTATGCTCCTTTGCTGAGGTCGAATTTTTCCAAAGGACTTCAATGAGCCGGCATTTATGTTTTACTTTTAGCCAAGCGTTCTTTTCATGAGATCGAATTATTCACGGTCCATTGAGCATTTTTAGGCAAACGTGACAATTCTTTTTTTAAATAACAGTGTTGTTCTGGCTTTTCCATCTTTGACTACACGTGTATATTTCCTGTTTTCCCAGTTGGTTTAGTTGGTGTCTGCATCTTATGAATACACCAACTATATTTAGGATAATGTCTTGAGCTATCTGTGAATCTGAATACCAACTATCTGAACATTCTGTACCACTGCGTATGAAAACATTGGTAGTCGTCGATCAAGGGTACGATGGATCATCTTACCATATAATATAATACTCTACCATTTCGGGAATGAGCTCCCTTTTTTTCGCAATATACGTTTTCTGCAAACTATACATACATATATATATATATATATATATATATATATATATATATATATATATATATATATGTGTGTGTGTGTGTGTGTGTGTGTGTGTGTGTGTGTGTGTGTGTGTTTGCGTGTGTGTGTTTGCGTGTGTGTGTATACATAGGATGCGAGGGATAAATTGTCGCTTAAATTACCCCAAAATGCAAACAATACTGACATCTCATTTTAACAGATATATTTACGAAAATTACACAAAATTTTCTCTTTAGAGTATATTTATTCAATAAAATCGGCATTGGCTTCAACAACAACCTCCAAATGACTTCGGACTCTCCTGCATCTCTTCTGGACAGTCTTCCTGTTTGTGTTGGTGATTGCTGCCATAATCCTTGCCTTCAGTTCATCTTTGGTATTACGAGTTTTGTTGGCCTCTCGCACAAATAATATTCAAGTCGGGGGAGTGTAAGGCGTGATGTGGCCGCAGAAATGGTCTGATATGCATGAATATATGTGTGTATGTCTGTGTGTGTATGTTTAGGTATGTATGTATACTTATGTATATGTATATAGGTGTATATATGTGTATGTGTATATGTATATACGTATGTATGTGTATCTGTATAGTCAGATACACAAACCATGAGCAATTGTCATGTCCGTGTCCGCCATCGGTGACAAAGCAGCCCAATTTAGGATTTCACTGCTTCCCCTATTATGGGGAGGGGGATAAAAGGAGTCCTAAACATTGCTTGCTCACACATTGAATTGGCAGCCCACTGCAGCTGTCTAGTTATTTAATAAAGCAGTCGAAACAGCAAGGAATATCAGAATAGATATGAGAAGAATTTCAATTTTGGATCCTGGAATGTTCGCACTCTTCAGGAAAATCATTCTGCACCAGAGCGTAAAACAGCTCTTGTTCCTCTCGAGTTGAAGAAATATAACATCGACATAGCGGCCATTACTGAAACACGTCCGGCTGGTAATTCTCAGCATAGGCAAGAAAAGGGCGGATACGTATTTTTATGGGCTGGCAAGACTGAGAAACAGCCACGCCAGTCTCACTGCCTTCCTTACCTAAATGTGTATCCGATCGCATAATGGAATTAACTCTCAATCTGGAGTGCAACACCCGTGTGACGATGGTTAGTTGCTACGCGCCAACCTTCGGTTGTTCAGATGAAGAAAAAATGATTTTTACAATCTTCTTCGATATGTCATCTCCAAAGTCCAATGTAAGGATAAATTAGTCCTTACAGGTGATTTCAATGCTCATGTTGGCAATGATTATCATTCTTGGAAAGGCGTTTTAGGTTGCTATGGTATTGGTCATGTGAATTCTAATGGATTACGCCTTTTCACTATCTGCAAGGAATTTGACCTTAGTATCACTGATACCTTCTACCAGCAACCCAACTGTCGTAAGACCACGTGGATGCATCCTCGTGGTGGCATCTGATCGACTACGTCATCACCAAAAGACGGGACATAAAATATTTTAAGATAACGCGTTCATTTCACACAATATGCTATCTGTCAGATCTCCGAAGCAATTCCGTGGTGAGAAACAAAAAACACCAGTCTACAAATTTCCAGAGAGATCATTGAAGGTAGAAGACAAAACCCTGAACTATGTAAAGTCTTTCACCTATCTTGGTAGAAAAGCCAATTACAGTGGAATTTTAGATGATGGAATCATGCATCGGATTGCTAAGGCTACCGGTGCTTTGGGCAAATTTCGCCATCATTTGTGGAATGAGCCGGGTATTCGACTGGATACGAAAATTCGGGTTTACAGAGCTGTTTTACTTGCTATCCTTTTGTATGGTTGAGAGTCGTGGACTCCATACAGGTAACATATACGCCAGCTAGATGTTTTCTATAAAAGCTGGCTGCGTGCAATCTGTGGAGTTAACCATCAAGATAGGACATCTAGCGTAGACCTGTTTAAAAGGTGTAATATTGGAGGAATCGAGATTTTTCTCATACAGTCTCAGTTACAATGGACTGGTCATGTCTTGAGAATGTCTGATGACAGGATACCCAGGATCCTAATGTACAGCCATTTAAATCAGGACTTCAGGAATCTAGGTCGTCCATGGCTAGGATACAAAGACAAGCTGAAAAGCAACTTGTCAGCAGTCAATATACCACATAACACCCTTGAGCGCTTAGCCTTGTAGCGAGTAGAATGGAGATCAACGTGTTTTAGTGGACTCAGCAGTTTTCAATCTGCTTGTCTGAATCATCTTCAAGAATCGAGAGCAAGATATAAAAGGTCAGCCAATAAAACAGTGATCTCATCTCACAATCCTCACATTTGCTCCATATGTGGCCTCCTTTGTAAATCACTAGCGGGTCTTAAATGCCACTTAAGATTATCGCGCAAAATTTCATAACTGAATCAACTAAGCTGTCAGATCCTCATACGTTAAAACCGACAGGAGAGTCCATTATTATAGTTAGATGGATAGATAGATACGTTGTATATTTGTTTAGATGAGTGTGTGTATGCTAAGGAGGTGTGTAAAGTTGTATTTACATATTTTATGTGCATGTATGTGTATGTCCGTATGTATATGTGTGTAGATGTATATATATGCAGGAGTGAATGTGTATGGATATATATATATATATATATATATATATATATATATATATATATATATATATATATATATATAAAGACATTTATATTATGTTTAACGTTCTTTTTATAGATACATGTATTTAAGCAAATGCTCTGTTTTATAATAAACAGTATTAAATAACATTTACCGGCCTGAATGTCCGAGAAATTTTCATGAAAATATCGTCTCTTCATCTAAATTAAATCTAATATAAATATGTCTCCATTAACCATGTCCTGAAGAAGGTCTATTTGACCGAAACGTCTGACGTCGACAGAATAACAAAAACACAAACAAAATAAAAAAACAGTAAACAAACATATTCGGATTTTGCTTTGTCTTTTCCACATTTTCATCATACCGTCGGATCTACATCCACACATTTTCTTACACACACACACACACACACACACACACACACACACACACACACACACATATATATATATATATATATATATATATATATATACGTAGGTCGATATAAGTACTATCATGGGTCTGTTCTCATTATTTGCATGAGAAAAGTCAGATTTAATTCATCAATTGGAATATTTTGTCCGCTATTACTGATGAAAACATTTGTATTTTGTTAACTTTTTCAATCTTTTTATGACTGTTGTAAAGATATTTTGTTAGTCAATGTAAATGAAATAAATGGATACATCGTCCAGTGAATGCAAAATGCATCTGCAAATGAAGTCTGATCAACATCTTCTCGAAGCTCTTTATGTGAATTCCATTCGAGATAATGTATTCATCTGTGTTGGTCGCATGAAAATGTTTCAGGAAGGTGCTTATCGATTCGAGTAAAGTTCAAACTGAAACCCTTTCTTTTCTTTCACCTCGGGGGAAGGATTTTTCTCGTTCCGCAGAACGGCACCCGGCTTTGTGATAAGGCCAACAAAGATGATGACCATAGAATCTAAATAAGTTCAACATCCTGGAAATACAGACAGAAATCTCACATAGTTCGTACGATAAGGAGTTTGTCAAGTACAAGCCAATGTGGCACCATGAATTAATTCTGCTGAAAAAAATAATTTAAACGTGTATTAATTGATGTAAGTATTCGTAAAAAAATAAAAGGCATTCTTTAGATATTGATGAAAATGTTGTTAGTCTGTTAGATCCAGGGGATATTTCATATTTTATATTATAATTTAGCTAAGTACATTAGTTACCTAACAATGAATGACTGATTCGAAATGGTGTAGCTTATAAGTGATAACCGAAGCACTGATTCTCGAAACTCATTCAGTAAATAGCTCATAGTACCGTAACTCCGCTCACATATATTCAATTTCTGTTTTATGTGAGCACCGCTTATACGTATCTGTACAAGGAAATATAAATAAATAAAATGTGGATATATAAATAAACTGTAGAAGATAGAAATTGACCTATAATATCAACATGATAACTCTTTCATCAGAAACAGTAAAACGAACAACCTCGGATTTTATATGTTCCTTAATATATTTTTCACAAGCCATACAAATTATCATCTCTGTAAATGTGTTTGATTTCGTGTTCGGCCAAACATCACTCAGTGGGTAGTATGCGCGTAACCTTAATGCACAGCACGAATATCTAAGATTGCAGATTATCAGGAAGTAAAAAATATGCATTCCACCAACGGAATTTAAACCTAGGTTTGTTAATGTTTTGGGTGTACATATAGTGTAGAGGCTGTCAGGAATCAACATGCCGAGTTGAAAGTCCAGTCAAAAGCGTTGCATTCAGTTTTGCACAGATACCCACAAGAAAAGCATGAATCTATCTCTTTTTCTGTTATCTAGGAATTAACAAAATAACACTTTAGCCATAACTAGCAACCAGTCTTGGGGAAGATTGATTTTGAATTAAAATCTGGTTTAGCGCGGTGCAAACAACACAACATCGTAATTCCTGCTTATTATGGAAACTAAAGAAGCGTTTTGACAAATTAACAAGAGGTTAATTTTTAAGAATTTAAAGATCTTTTTCGAAATTTTTGTATATACTTGAGAACTATCTTAAAGGGGCCTCTAGTGTGATTAAATCATTTTATATATATATGTTATTTTGAACCTAAAATACAATACATATTATGTTGAATAAAACAGAACAATATTAATGTTAAAAAATCAAGCAATTAAATAAATATTATGTGTACCATTATATATTAATAAAATAATGGATATATAACGGTAATATATAGACAGTATATGACAAATTTTATTAACCATATTTTCAGGTAAACATTATACAAATCCTACAAATTACTGTTAATTTATTACGCTAATTTAAGCGATCATAATTTTTAGGAGACTTAATAATGTGCTGCTTTTCATGTAGACTGAGAGGACATGAGTCATTCAAAGACCTACAAGATCTCGTTTTTTTAATATTTTCCATTTTCCTTAAGGCATTTTGTGATTTCTTTTAATATAGAAAACTATTTAGAGAGGGATGTTTGTTTACGATACGCATTGTTGTTCAAAGAAGAAATATGTTGATACCAACTTTGTTTAAAAGTTTTTTTGTGCTACCAATATTCCTTACAATCTGGGTTTTCAGTAGATAAAATGGTGCATTTATAAATCATAGATTCAGTCATGGACAGTGTGCAATTTCTACAAGTACATAATTTATTATCAATCACCGGAAGTCCATAAGATGAATGCCGGTTTTTCGCAGGTGTTTTGACTGATTAAAACACAGGACATGTTTATCTGTAAGAGCCTAACAGCTGTATCAAATAATTTATTTGAAAAGTATAAGTTGGCTTTGTCACAAATACAAATGTGCAAACATCGACTTCGATAGTAAAAATTATATCATGATGCTTAAAAATGGTATTATTTAAATCTTCTTTGTCTTTTCTGAATGCTAACAAGGTGATGTTCGACAAGAGGATATCACGCATTTCTTTTTCGTCAATATGTTTATAAAAATTGATGTTGGCATCCGTGAGGGTTTCGGGAATTGCCGGTAATGGGCCCTTTGGTGAATGAATAATTTAAGTAACCAATTCTTACAATTAATAAAAAATCATCAACTACCTTATTAGTTAGATTTCTAGCTATACCATATTCATGGAATTTTATTTTACCTACACATAAACACACACACATGTACATATATATAAGCAAGCACCCAAGTAGTTAGAACTTTCTCACAAGGAGACCCGGGTTCGAATCTCACCATGGTCGATTTGTCAGACTTCGCGATGTTATCGGAGGGGAGGGATCGATCCCAGTGTGCGGAACCTTTGGAAAGTGCCTGAAAACCATTCCACGGTTGACCTAAACTTTATGAGTGAAATTAGGTAGATGAAACCCTTGAGTGCTGTCGATAGCTGTGCTAGCACAAAGCCACAAGTCATTGTGGCCGAGGGCTTGAACGTGCTGGCCTTATTCAAATTGTTGATTACGCTAAATAAGACACCCTTTCCCAGAAACTATAACTCAGCATAGTTGCTGTATAGACCACAAGTGGGCTCTGTGGGTGTTGAATAAACACAAATGCGCATGAGCAAACAATACGGATTGGCTAGCCACCCTAGTAGACGGGTATCCTCTAATACGAATGGCCAGCTTTATATATATATATATATATATATATATATATAGCATGGTACTCCGATTAAGCTTTTTATTTTATCTTTCTTGTGTTCGTATAAGTGTTTTTTTCTGATCATCAAATGTGTAAGAATTGTCCAAATCTTTTGCATATCCGAGCACTTTCCGCTATTCAATTAGCTAGTATAGTATTACATTTTATTTTGTAACCTGCATGTGCAGATTTTTTTATATGTTTCTGGAGTCTTGGAAATGTTTTATTATTTTTGACACATTCGGTTAAAAATTAAAAATAGGATCCGTGATAATGGCTAATAGAATTGCCGAAAGTGCTCGGATGTCTAAAACATTCGACCAGTTTTTACTCAATTTATATTCAGAAAAGAAAACACTTAAACGAACATATGGAAAATTCTTTCAAACGATTATTCGGAGTACTTTTTCAGCCGTCTTTAATGAAACTTCTCTAAAAAGAGATTGCTGCTCAGAGATACATTCATCTATATATCATTGCTTTGCCGGATATGCAGCAGATCGGAACTACAATGATCAGGTAGCAGAATTCGGAAAGAAACTTCTGAAACAATTTGCCATGCATTTTGAAGTGTGACGGATACGCCGCTGAATGACATATGTATCCAACAGTTTACCAAAGAGGTCTTCGTATTACTGCAACTTTTCGATAACATTCATGCTTACATTTATTCCTTCAAACCAGAAACGAGGTTAAATCTTTTCAAATATATTCAAAGCATGATCTTCATGGTATGGAATTCGTTTCTGAACTTATTAACTATATGGAAGATATATTTTAGATTTGGAAGAGAAAAATAGATGGCGCAAGACATGAATTGGGCGAATGGTTTGTTGCACTCAATCCACAGATGCTTCAAAACATGCATCATCTGGACAACACTGTGAGTAGATACATTGTCCTGTAAAGGAATGGGATCATTTTCTGCAGTTTTCAAAAATAGCTCCCTAAAAGTTATATCAGTCAGTTGTGTGCCATGCGTGATACACGCTTAGGCGATCATGTATCTGTCGATACATAACTGACGAGGCAGATTTTCCCCGCAGTAGGTTGCGTTTTTTTCTGCGGTAGACTAGTTGCCATCGGAGGCTATAGAACCCGGCCTGTCCTGCTATTTACCCATAGCTGGCGGGGGAGAACAAGAGGAGTCATATCTTTTCCAAGTGTATTAGCAAGTAAGTGAATATAATGGATTTGACTGGAATTCGAACTCGGCTCTCCGAATCTTCAGTCCGAGCTGCTATCCATTACTCCGCCGTAAGTCATATAGCTAACCTACTTCACTTCATCACTCATCATTTATTCAGTTAATGCATGATCCAATTCGGTGGTCACCACTTCCCTCCCACATCTCACAATTGTTGTTCATGGTAACATTCAAAGTAGAATATTGTAATGGTTTGCCGATTCCTTTTTCAACGAAGATGTTAATGTTAGCCCGTCCCTTCTCTTAGAATTTAATGAGACAAGGCCAGCAGGTGATTTTAGATTCAGAGCTTTTCTTTTCCTAGACTGGTTGCCAAGCAAGACTATAGATCTCAGGTTGCCCTGCTATTTGAGAAAAGATTGATTCATAACTTTCACGTAATTGAATGCAATGAACTCGAGTGGAATTTAAACTCAGCTCTCCGATTCTTCTATCCAAGCCGCCAGTCAGTACTCCACAGTGTATAATGTGTTTATTCCCTCAAAATCACGTGATAATTACCTGCTGAATTTTGATTAGTAAATGTTGCAATGAAAAACTGGAAAAATGGGTCTCGTCTATATACATCTATGTTTCATTGTCCTTTACATGGTTATATTTTGTTTGCTGAAAGCTTTTTTGAGCTATTTATTCGAGATTGTTTAAGAAGACGAATAAGAGGGAAAAGGAAAAACGAAGTAGGAGGAGAATAATAATAATAATAAGAAGAAGAAGAAGAAGAAGAAAGAAGGAAAAACGAAGTAGGAGAATAATAATAATAATAATAATAATAATAATAATAATAATAATAATAATGAGAAGAAGAAGAAGAAGAAGAAGAAGAAGAAGAAGAAGAAGAAGAAGAAGAAGAAGAAGAAGAAGAAGAAGAAGAAGAAGAGGTAGAAAAGAAATAGAATAAAATAAGAGTTAAACACGTTAAATAAAAGAAAACCCCTCTTTTTCATCAGCTTCTTGAATTATTTATTCAGCTTCAAGAAAAAAGTTGTCGAAAAAAGCTGATGAAAGAAATGTATAAGCGGTTAGGGTGAAGGCAATGCTGGATAATCTGAAGACAAATATGAAGATGAAGCAGAAAGTCAATAAAATCTGAAGGGTGTAAAAAGAAGAGATTGAAAGAAGAAAACGAAAATGAAGATCGCTGTTTTTTTACTGAAATCGAAAATAAAATAGAATGAAAATCACGCTGTGGCGTGATAGCAAATATTTGCGTTTAACCTTCACACTGTCTTTGCACTTTCTTCTCCCAAGATAGATTTCTTCTTTCCTTTCCAAATATTAAATAGTTTCCATTCCCCCCACCTTTCATGCAGCGTTGTATCCTGGTTGTTATCGACCGTACGCTTTTTCGACTGACAGCAACCTGCCAGAGTAAATGTTAGCTTATTTTCTTGTCGGAGGAAACTTTATTTAGTGTCTGGTTAGTGAATCGGATGTCTCCCTTCCATTGTCTAATTTAAAACTTTGCGTCGTTTTGGCAGCTAAACGTCTGCACTCATTGGTAGCTGATTTTTCCATCGAGCTTCAAGGTAAGTAACTGTGGTTAAATTCCATAGAAATTAATTTTCCTTTTATTCCTGATTTTAAATACACAATAATGAGAACCGAAACGGTACGATTATCTAGTTTTCTACAATCAAACATGGCCACCATAAAATTATTGATTTCCATGATAAAGTTAAGCTCACATCTTTAGCAGCCATCTTAATAGGGAAAGATGCTGCTTGTAATTTTTAGTACCCACCAGCATCACCGTCCCGGCGATGGATTATCTCGATGAATGGTTCTACTCTCAATGAGGATCCATAATTTAAACGTCTCTTGGATGTCACAGCAGACAATAAATGGAACCTACAAAGAAACTGTTACTGGAAAAGTTTCAGCTCATGCTAATATCTCAGGAAGTATCTGATTTCTTCCGCTGTTCTTTATATTAAAAAGGAATCTCATTAGGTCAACATGGAGTACTACAACTCTTTCTGGGACGGAGCTGCCCAATTCGAACTTTCCAGCCTTAGTGTTGTTGAAAACCGTTTTCAAGATTTCATGATGGAAACTATATTCTGCACTCTGCAGCCGTTTTACCACAGACGAAACGTTTTATAGACTTATTGTTATTTCCATAGCAAATATTGAGATGATTTCAATTCTTTAGTTCCATCAGTTTTGAAAAGACTCCCGCGAGGTTGCTTCTATGAACAATTTTATGCTGACATCTTGAATAGTAATTTTTCATCTTTCTCCTCATAATTTTTACTTTTTGACAACTTTTTCCGATTCCTCTTAAACAGCTCATTCACCATAACCACATTCAATGTAACGAGCCTTGTGTTGAGTGAGACTGAGCATTAAAGCTTATGCTATTTGAAATTTGAATCCTCGCAAACTTCATACGATCCAATTATTTATTAACTTCTTTTTTATGTCTCGCCTCCTTTCAGGACGTAGGCGATCATGGCTCTCCAGAATTTCATGTTCTTTGTAGCTCTTAATTTTTTTGTCTTTTTGTTAGTTCCCCTGTTCCGCCATCTATTTACTCTAGCTCATTTATTATGTTATGCATTTTTTTATTCTGTATCTCTTGCCTTAAATCTGTCGCGTGAGTATCAAATTTTCCAAGCTCTCTTTCCTCATGAGGTGTCCTAGGAACCTTAACTGTCTCTTCCTGATGTTAAAAATTAGTATCTTAAGTATTAGTTTCTTTACAATTTGTAAGACTATATTGAGAACTAAATTTATTTTATACAATCATTTTCTTCCTCTAGAATATCCTGGAGGTAGATGGTTACAGAGTAAGAAGCACAATTGATGGGTTAATATGGGGAAGATACCAGTTAACCTTAGACTTGAACACGTTAAGATTGTAGTGGTCGGGAAAGCATCCTGTTGGGAGTCGGTTCCACAAAGCGATCGTGCGAAGAAGCTGCTGGTGTAGAACTTGGACCTCAGCAATGGAATACAAAGGGAAGGGAATTGGTTCGCTACACTAGGCGTGGTATGGCCGATATTAGCCGTGAGGGTGAGAACTGGTGGAACTAATGAATATAGTTGGTTCGAACACTTCACAGGCTTACACCCGTATGATCACCGAAGTTAAGCAACATCGAGCATGGTCAGCTTCTAAATAGGTGACCATTTGCGAATATCAGGTGCTGTAAACTTGGATGTGATTTAATGGATAATGCTTCGGAATTGCTTATCGGAGAGCCGAGTTCCAATTCTGGTTGGGCTCGTTATATTTATTTATGTACTTAGGAAATATTTGAGTCCACTTTTTCTCCTCCTAGCTATGGATTAATTAGTAAGATTTGTATCACAAAACCATTATTATTTCTAAAGAATTCACCGAATCTAAAACCATTTTCTGTCTTTAAATAACTTGTAAGCTGTTGATAAGCTGTAAAAAATGAATCAATCTACAAAACTTAATGAAAGTGCTTTATGAAAATAACGATGGAATATCAAGACACTTGCTACGTTTTGTCTGTGAAATAGCGGTTTCAAGTTGGAAAATTGTTTTTTTATTTCCCAC
This sequence comes from Acanthosepion esculentum, assembly GCA_964036315.1. NCBI lineage: Eukaryota > Metazoa > Mollusca > Cephalopoda > Sepiida > Sepiidae > Acanthosepion > Acanthosepion esculentum. The sequence continues at coordinate 2,524,456 of OZ038508.1, read as the reverse complement.
ACTATCATAATTCAGAAACAAAGACTCGGTTGCTTCTGTTTATATATGACAGAAGCAATGCATTTTCAAGCTGGTCTCGCGCCAATGAAGGTAGCGAGTAGCGGTAGGAGTCATGTATTACTGAAGTACTACAGAGAACAGACCTTTTTTCCAGTATCGTTAACGATGGCTCGTATTTACGAGTTTCACTTGGGACCTGCGTTGATTTTAAGTCCAAATAGTCGCTCAAGGCACAGGGCACTCGTTCATCGCGATAGGCAAACATTCAGATCCGACTCAGTAAAATTCAACCGTCTAGTCTTTTATTTTTAATTCAGCAGCCCTTTTTACGGTTTTATCTCTAAAATATTATATAGTATAAACAACCAGATACATTTCGCGTCGACTCACCTGGCATAGTTTCCCGGTTTTGTGATAGAAAAACGTAAAGATTGCAATTATATAAGGCAATTCTCTATTAATCATTACAATAATACTCTGCAAAACAAATTTCATGGAAAGATTACAAATTGTATTAGTAATGTGTATTACGTACAATAAAACAAAAAACAAAACAAAACATAATTATCAAAAACAGGATTGTGAAATAGGTAGTCTATAATGAAATGAAATTATCAGAAACCTGGTAGTTCACGGTTATGCAAAACCAAATTACAAAATCATTCAACCAACAAAACTAACTTGGAATTTCATCTAATTTCTTTCTTTCCTGATAATGAATGAAGCCAAGTAAAATCTCGGAACATTAACTGGAGTTAACAGAAACGATGGAATGTTTATTCACACTTTCAATCCAAAGATAAGGAAACTAAACTAATCATGAGGAAGAGAATAAAGAATATATAATAGATATGAATTGTCGGTTGTTGCTACTGAAGAAGTTTGAATATTATATATATATATATATATATATATATATATATATATATATATATATATATTTGTGTGTGTTTCTGTGTGTGTATGTGTGTGTTTGTGTATGGGTTTCAAAAAATAATATGGATGAAAAGTGATAAGACGTTTTGTTTAAGAATGTTCTTTGATATACGAGACACATTCATTTGTTCATCATATTTTGTATTGGAAAATATACCAGAAGTTAAATCCTACATCGTTAAACTGCTGACAAAGAACAATCGCTACAAATACACTATTGGAATACAGGTGGCTGCAGGGGTGCTGAAAAGTCACACGATCATATCCTCAAGTTCATATCCTCTACCAAAATGTGGCATGATTCTAGATGGTATACTACCCAGGTAGTTAATAGTTCATACATACTTTATTCTGACATCTTTACTACGTAACTCATAACTCGCTTGTCTCTTTTGCTGACATTGAAGTATTATGTCTTCTTGGATTACATGATAATGATTTCTCTTTGCTTTCCTTTAAAATATTATAACTTCTTCAGCCTTTATTTTTCTTTTTTCAATATTATAAATGACTTGTCATGTGAGTATTATGTTGTCAAGATTATAGATTCAGTCAGGTTTTCTCTGTTTTAATTAGTGTCGTCTGGCTGTGCAGATTGCGGATTATTCTCCACAGTTTTACCAAGGAGTGGCGGCGATGTCAAAAGGCTCTAAAACGTGGTCCTTCCTGCCTTTGCTCTCTTCTTTTTCCTATCGGCCCATCATGTATTAATGACAACACCACCGAGTCCTTCTCCTGACTAACACTAGTAGGGCTTCTGCCAGATGTATTTCCCCGAGTGACTGATCTTTCATTCACACATGCAGACATGTATCACTCAGACAATTCCTAACTTTTAATGCCTTTTGCATATTTTCAGTCACATAAAAACGAAAATATAAAATATCGACATTTTAAAATTAATTCCGTTTCCATAAACTCATTATTTCCATGTGTAAATATTGTTGCCTTTGCTTTTAGTCCCTATACCGCTCTAGTAATTAACCGACTCCTCCTTCTCTCCTCTGCCTTTACAAGAACCAAATCAGGGCTAAAATGGTGAACTGATCCATATATGGTCAAGAACTGCCCACTCTTCCCTTTCCAGACTCGATAGAATCTAAAAGCGATTCTACGTTCTTGCGTGTGACAAATTATTCCCCCTTTAATCTCTTTCCAACGAACAAGACGTCGAAAACCTCTTACTTCTCTATCGCTATTTCCACGGCGACTGCGCCGCTGACGAATTATATTCCTTAGTTCCAACAGTTCTAGTCTTCATCACGGCTAAAGCCCGCAATACTTTGGCGAACCAGCGCCATTCCCTTCAAATTTGTAAGATGTATGGTCACCTCGAGCAGCTTCTTCCCGCGCGCCGTTGCTCATTGGAATAGATTCTCAAGTGGCTGTTTTCCCGATCACTATAATATTAACCTGTTTATGTCAAGGATTAACCGTTATGTTCCCCATATATCCGCCTAAACTCAGCCCTCTAACTCCAGTGAACCCTAGGCCTTGTACAAGGTGAGCATTATGGCAAAAAAATAGATGTGGTGAAATACGATTAAATAAATCCGGTGAGAAAATGCTACCTTGTTTTATACGCATGTTTATTTTTGCTTCTTTAATAATCTGTTTCTCTACAGGCAGGCAGATTGTTTGTTCCAAGTATAATTTAGCGCATAAAAGTTTCAAGATAATATCACTAAAGCTAATGCTATGCACTAATGTAAAATGCAATAGCACCAAATGTGTTACCAAAATAAAATAACGACAATATGAGTAAAAAAAAACTGGTTTAATTCCATATTCTCGTATCGTAACTGAAAGAGAATAGCACTTGTCTCACCAATGATAAAGAACCTACGGGACAATGCCATGTGTATTAAAGTCAGGTTTCGTAAATTTGGTAAGTAGTGAATGCTGGAAAAATCTCCTGAAAGATGAAGAAGATTCTTGAAGCAACAGCATTATGGTTCCAAAGAAGGATGCTGAGAATACCATCGACTGAGCAACGACGAAGTTCTGGAGACAACGGCAATGGACACTTATATTTAATAATCAGGAAGAGACAGTCGAGGTTTTTTGGCGCACAAAATGAGGTAGGACAGTTTGAGGGCAAGAGAGGAAAGCAATGCACATCCTACTTGGCGAGCTTGAGTGAATGGATGGCGGAGCAGAGTTTGGGAGTGATGACAAAAAGACAAAAGTTAGTAAAAGCTAAAAAAGATATGAAAATTTATAGAAGCCTTGATAGGCAATATCCTAAAGAGACACGCGGCACATAGAAGAATCAGAAGAACAAGAAGTTCACTTCATGGATCGAGTAGAACGAAATCAAACCCAGTTGAGTGAAGGGCCACATGTCATAATGGTCGATACAAAAACCATAAAGATTAGGACATTAGTCCGAATGTAAATAATTAAATTAAATTCTTTATTAATAAGGTTAAATTAAATTAAACTATAAATTAGTAAGATTTTTATTCTTACCATAATTAAATAGTACTAACTAGTTTTAAGTAATAATAATAATAATAATAATAATAATAATAATAATAATAATAATAATAATAATAATCTTGAACATAATATGTATGTTCCAATGTAATATCGTTTCGGAATGTGAAATCGGAGAGACAAGTTCGAAATCCAATTGGGTTCGTTACATCCACTTACGCACAAATACCGTTGGGAAAGGTATGTATCCATCTCTCCTCCTCCAAGCTATAGTTTTGATAGGAGGACAGATTCGGGCTTATAGCCTTAGTTGGAAACCAGTCCAACGCAGAAAGAAACGGCAAACTATTGCAGGAAAACCTTTTGCCTAGTCAATCATGAATCGAAAGAGAAATGTTCGCCCAAGTGTGTAACACGTATGGTGCTTAACTGGCTGTGACTGAATTGATAGAAACTAACAGAGTATGACGTCATATATGCACAAAAGTTGTAATTTTCTCAAACACTATTGGAAGCAGAGAATAAGTAGTCGTGCATATTTTTGCTTAGGCTTTACTTACATCCTCCGGCGGCTTCAACTCTTTTCGCTTAGATTTGCGACTCTTTTGGTTTAGACCGAACCATTTCAAACTTTTTCATGAACGTCTGTCTACGTCAATTTTCCCGCCCTCTCCTCCTTCATCCATCCTTACCTTCCAATGAAAAGTCGTATCATTCATTTCATTCCGAGGGCATTCTAACTTCATGACTAGCAAACAAAATTCAACACCCAGCAATGGTCTAGCTGAGAGATCTTTCCCCAATAATTCGTTTGCAATCTTGTCCTGGTACGTGATATTCAATATTTATTTCGACAGTAGTGTTGTTGGAATCTTTCAGGCTTCTGATTGCATAGAATGCAGTTGGGAGTCACACGCACTGAAGTCTTTTAAGACTGATGCATCAATACGAGGATGGCCTAAAAGTTAATAAAATATGAAGGAGTGATGCTGTGAAAACTTACATGCATACATTCCAACTCTTATTATTATTAACTACATTATATAATGCAGGTAAACTGACATCTGTCCAAAGAACATTTCCAATGAAACAAATAGTTAGTTGGTGTATTTTAGAGGCATATCTTATTTAAAGTCGAAATTTAAATATTTTGGACGTCGTTTTATGTTTTCAACTACAGGCATTTTGTACACAATTTTATACAAATAAACATAAGTTTTTTTATATATATGTTTTGTAGATAATAAAATGTATTGGTAATTTTACTATGAAAAAGTATTTTATATTTGTTTAGTAAATCATTATATGTTATAAAAAAATTATTGTCTGTCATTTTTTATAAAAATGTACTGTTACTTTTACTTTAGAGGTCCACTATTTCCATAGCCGTGGCCCTAACAGGTGCTACCCCCCGGGTCAAGCAGTTAAAAGGTGTTTCCACGCTCCTTGAAACATCCAATCTTCCAATCAGAGGTTGAGTAATGGATTGAGGAATCTGAGAGCCGAGTTCGAATTACAGTCGAATCTATTACATTCACTTACGTGCTAATACCCTCCCCCAGCTATGTGTAAATAGCAGGATAGACAGTTCTGTAACGGGTCTACCGCAGCGGGTCTACCGCAGCGGGTCTACCGCAGCGGGTCTACCGCAGCGGGTCTACCGCAGCGGGTCTACCGCAGCGGGTCTACCGCAGAAAAAATGGCAAGCTACTGAGGGAAAATATCTGTTTCGTCAGTCATGCATCATGCCACTCCAAATTTATTAAGAATGCAAAATTGGGTAGCTTAATTTTCGAAGAGAGGGGAAATTCTTGAATATGACCTAACCTCCGAAAAAGCACTGATCATTTTTACCACATCGTGATGGATGGCAGGCGATTCAATATATATCAAATAGCCAATGCTATCAGCATATCTCGTGAGAGAGTTGATAGTGAGTGAGGTTTCTGCTCAGTGGGATTTATGTCTCCTGAAACCTGATCAAACGCTAACGGGCTGATCCCATCACAGGAAGATTTGACATTGTCTGAGGCAGAATCATCTGGTTTACTTGAAAGTTTTCTACCCAAGATGTTGGGTCCATCACCTTGAACCAGAGTCAAAGACATAATCCATGCAATGGAGATATCCCCACAGTTATTTAAAAGAGTCTTTTAATCTTCAGGAAATGTGAGGCCTCCGTAAATACATTGTGTTTATTGACTATTTTCAAAAGGGCCATACTATTGTTGAGGCAGATACGAAAAGATGTCAAGAAAAAAACACCTAGGAAAAGTATCGAAAGGTGACTTGTTTCATTAGGACAATGATCAAACACAAAAATCCTGGTTTCAATGGCTGCTGTGCATCACTGTGACTTTGAACTGGTTCATCATCAAGCCTCCTGATTTGACTATCGTCTATTCTCCAACGCGAAAACAACATGTGTCTTGGAACAGGTATTTCCGTCATGATGATGTCATATCTACAGTAGATGACATTTAAAGCAACAGTCTTATTTGAACAATTTATATTTACCTGTAAAGACACAATGCAGTTATCAAAAAGAATTGAAATGAATGCATGCAAGATTTCACACCAGAAACAATACTCCTTCATAGTCAGCGTCGTACATGGAAAAATAACAATAAAGTTATTTATAAGAAGAGTTGAAATTAATGCATGCAAGATTCCACAGTTCTGGCATCAATCCTTCATAATCAATCTATGAACTTTTCATCGCATCTTCTTATCTAGAAAGAAACAATGCAGGTATTACAATGAAGAGTCAGCCTATGGATATTCCATCCGTGCTGCTACCTGATAAGAAACAATGCAGTTATGAATAAGAGTTGAAATTAATGCTTACAAGTTTTCGAAGCTCAACCGTCTCTCCTTCATAGTTACCATCACCACACCCATGTACATGGGGGGAAACAATGCAGATATTAACAAGAAGAGTTGAAATCAATCCATGCAAGATTTCACAGCTCTAGCTTCATTGCTTCATATTCGGCCTGTTAACTTTTCAGCACTTCGTATATTTTTCAGAATTGGCGCATTCTTCTGCAAGGAGATGCTGATTTTCACTCGCCATAAGTACGTATTCAGAAAGGCTGTTAGAATGTTTCCGAAATTATACATCGGTCGAATCGCTTGCATACGGATAGAAAATGAACTGGGGGAAAATAGAAAGATGCATATGACAAGAATATGACTTCTCTCCAATGACAGTAAAGATATTTCAGTAAAGGAAAGCGAGAAGAAAGGAGTAACCATTAAAATTAAGAAGATAGAAAGTATTATCATCAGCAAGAGATTTGAAGATACCATCATCAAACCAGTACAGAAGATTAAATATCATGGAGGTTTTATAACAGAGAATAGAAAATGCGAGACTGATTTCCGCAGTCAAAGTTGCAGTCCACAAGCTTAATTAAGTACTAGAAAAGAGAACAAATATTCGTTCGAAACAAAGCAATTATTGCTGAGAATCTGTCTGGTATTTATCCTATTGTATATCAGTGAATTTGGACAATCTCGTCACAGATAAAAAGAAAAAGTTAACAGAAAGTTGTTTCTACAGAAGGATGCTCAGAATTCTATGGACATAGCTAGTAAATAACGATGAATCCGAAAGAAATAGCGTCGTGGGTATGACGATAAACTATGTCCAACAGCAAGGCCTGAGGAGGTTTTGAGGAGCGTAGAGCCACCTCTTAATTGCTGGTGTTCCCAGGTCCATCCTGACCCGTGGGGGTAGCACCTGTTAGGGTCCCAGCTATGAGCAAATATTTAACCCCGAAACTGAGGTAAAAAGCATTATAAAAGTGTAAAAATATGTTTTAATAGCAGAAATACTTAGTAAAAACTTATTAGCAGAAATAAGTTTTTGAAGAAAAAAACTATTACCAGCAATATATTTTTGAAAGAAAAATACCCGCAATACATATGATTGTACTCAAAAATATGAGTAATTGAAAAATGGTCCAAATATATATATATATATATATACATACACACCTTTTTTTACCAAACTATCGCTTTGAATCTATTTCAAAAAAATTGTTGGCATTAAATGACCCACTGAGGTTTTGATATGCCATAAAACAAAGCAACCAACCGAAAGAAAAAGTAACAAATATAATCCTTACATTCAAAATAAAAGACACATGATGAGGAAGAATTGCTTGAGGAACTTGATCATCGCAGAACTTTTCGAAAGCAAAAATGAGAGGAGAAAACAAGTTTAAGTAAATGGGTTGTGAAACAAGACTCTTGGTAAAAGGAAAAACGCCGTTAAAACATGGGTCATGAACAACCATGATCGATCACGTCCGAAAAGGACATGTCACATGAAGAAGAACAATATTTCACGTTAGCTTCCATCGTCGAAAATTATGCTACCAATGTAGGTAAGCAGCGTGTCTTATTTTCGACTCGCTGTCCATCGATAACTATTTTTAACTTACGTGACTGGTCTTCAAAGCACATGCCATTGATCCTCTAACAGATGATCTTCAGTCTCGGGGCGATCGACTCGGTCGAAGAATTTATCTCCTGTAGAATCTATAGTAACTTTCTCAGCAGTGTAATATCTTCGGCGAAATCCAGTTAACTCAGACCGACTCTTACACCGGCAATAGTTATGCATACTTTTAGTAAATGAAATCTGGATAAGCCGGAGTAAACAACATTCTGGCATTTAAAAATAGAAGGCCAGATCTCTGAAGCACATCACAATAGTTGTTTATGTCTGGGTCTTCATGATCTAACTATACAATTAGTTGATGTCGATAAATACAGTGAAAGCATGACTTATCCAGGAATCACTGACGAGATATTATACAATGCTTGTCTTTCTCTTTGGCGTTTTTATGCAACTCTTGAAACGGATATTAATTCAAAATAATTTCTAAATAATATGGGCACTAAGGAAACCATTATCTCCACAGTCCGAACTGGGTGTGGGAGAAGATATTTCACTGCTGGTCGAATCAATGGACTTTCTATATGAGATACATTTTGAAACAATTGGCGAGATATCTCCCGACAACTTTCTTTGTATTGAGTCTTTGTACACTGGCAGAGAATTGAAAGAATGATTCGATTTATTCGTAGATGCTGATGTACGCAATGAAATCAACGGTTCTGCTAATGAGATATATAGCGATAGCTGACTATCCTTTAGATCATATTACACTCGCAGAAAATTGGAAAATGATTGGAAATATACCTAGATACTGATGGAAACGGGAAATATTTTTCCTAGTCCAGTTGGCGAGATATTTGATACAATGTCGAGCAAACCTGTCTGTCCACGCATCAAATGTTTAATCATGTATTTATAAATAGTTTTTAAAATCAGCACCAAAGGAAACTGACTTTAATTATAAAAAAAGTTTCTCACAAACAGACGCTACACAATCTTACGTTTTGTTTCATTTATATTTAATCCATACGCTACTTTTAATCAATATAGCAAGTCTCAAATTCCTATTTTAACGCATGTGCTAAAAATGTATATACTCTTACACACAGGATATTAAAGTTTTGAGAAACACCATATTTCCAGACACAACACAAGCTTTTCTTACTAACGAAATTTTAGTACGTTTCACGGAGAATAGAAAACACACCAGTATTTATGCAATCGCAAACCAGCCAGATGCGATTTAACTATGCATTCATGAAAATGTATTCTCTTCTGGGGTTTCACTTTTGGTACACTGATATTGAATGCATTCGAATTCTTAACAGATCTTTGGGGATGGTTCGATTAGTGAAGTACAGATAGTTCTGAGGTGGCATAGGAATTGTTGAATGTTATCCCAGGTTCGGAAATACAAGAAAAGAATCTCCAAAATTACTGAACGGAAAATTTCAAAGACACTCGGCGATTAAACAGAACAGGACTCGTAAGATGTAAGCGGGTGGAATATACAGTTTGGGAAGTATCTTATTATTTTTAATATATATACTCACCCATTCAAAGGTATCGTGACAGGAGCATCGACACAACAGTTCAGATTCTAATTCCACACTCTTCCCAAGGGAGGCGAAAATCATCTATTTAAGCAGTTCATTAGAGGAAAGAGAGTAGGGCATAGCAAATTATGGCTATCACGAAAGAGGGTATTTGAAAAAATGAAATAGAAGCTGGATCAATTGTAAGACATGGAAATTGATGGCTATCCAGAAAGATAAATGAAAGAAAGAGAAATGGAAGCTGAAATGGAAGTATGGCAATTGATGCATATCCAGGAAGAGTACTATTTTCGAATATGAAATCTAGGTTGGTAAAATAGCAAATGGAATTTGATCACTTTAAAAAAGTGGACAATTTTGAAAAATGAAAAGAAAGATCGATCGTGAATAAACCATAACAACTGATATTAATCCAAAAATGGATTATTATGAATGATGAAATGGAAGCTGGAACAAAAATAGTACAAGGCAATTGATGACTATCACGAAAGAGTACAATTATCAAAAATAAAATGGGAACAGGGAAAAGATTAGGGCAGGACAAATGATGCTTCTCACGAAAGAGGAATGTTTTGAAAAAAGAAGTAGAATCGAGGAAAAGAATACGACATGGCAAAGGATAGCTATCCTGAAGGAGGAATATTTTGAAAGATGAAATGGAAGCTGGGAGAAGAAAAGTACATAGCAATTCATGACTATCACGAGATAAAAAGAATAGTACATGGCAAGTGTTGGCCATCCCGAAAGAGGGCTATTTTCGAAGATGAAATGGAGTTTGTTAAAAGAATAGGACATGTCAATTGATGGGTTTCTCGAAAGAGGTCTCTACTGAAAAATGAAACGGAATATGGTAAAAGAATACAATATGGCAATTGATGGCTATCCCGGAAAAATAATTTTCAAAATTGAAATGGAATATGAAAAATAATATGATTTGACAACTGATAGTTTTCCAAAAATGGGAGAAATTTGAAAGATGAAATTGAAGCTGGTAAAATAATAGAACATGGTAATTTTTGACTTTCCTGAAAGAGGAATTTAAAAAAAAATAAAATGATAGCTAGAAAAAGAAGTGTCAAATGATGGCTTCCAAGCTTCCACTGCTTTCAAAGATGAACTGGAATTTGGTAAAAGAAAATGACATGGCAGTTGATGGCTTTGTCGAAAGTGGAATAATGTCAAAAATGAAATGGAATCTGGGGAAAAAGTACAACCTGTCAATCGATGGCTTTCGCGAAAGAGAGCGTTTTCAATCTGGGAAACAAATAGGACATGGCAATTGGCGGCTTTCACGAAAGAGTACTCTTTTTAAAAAATGAATTCGAATACCGGAAAATACATAGGAAATCACAACTGATGGCGTTCCTGAAAGAGAACAATTTTTAAAAATTAAAATGAATCTGATAAAAGAAATATGAAGTTGAAGATGTATAAAGAATAAGAAATGAAAAATGATGGCTTTCCAGAGAGAGGAATATTTTCGAAAATGAATTGGAATCTGATAAAAGAATAGAACATGGCAACTGATAACTTACCCGACAGAGGATTATTATGAAAAATGAAATTGAAGATAGGGAAACAATAGGAGATAAAAATTGAACATTCTCCGAAAGAGGTCGTTTAGCGAAATGTAATGGAAGCTGGATAAATATAGGACAGGACAATTGATGGCTTTCCCAAAAATGTATTGTGATGTCCTATTCTTTTTCCAGCTTCCATTTCATTTGAAAACATAATCCTCTTTCGAGATAGCCATGAAGTGCCATGTATTATATTTTTCCATCTTCTATTTCAATGTTCAAAATGGTCCTCTTTTAGGATAGGCATCAATTGACTTTTACTAGATTCCCTTTCCTTTCTAAAAATAATCCACTTTCCGGAAAGCTATCAACTGCAATGTCCTGTTGTTTTACCAGATTTCATTACATTTCTGAAAATTGTCCTCTTTGGACAAAATGAATTGAAATCTGGTTAAATAATAGGACATTTCATTTTTTAAGGCAATCTTTTTTCAAGATAGCCATTAATTCCCCTGTTCTATTCATTTCCCATATTCCATTTCAATTCTGAAAAATATTCTTTTTCAGGAAAGCTATCAGTTATCATGTTCTATTATTTAACAGATTCCATTTATTTTTGAAAATATTCCTCTTACAAGATATCCATCAGATTTGTTTTGAGAAAGACATCAATTTTTATGACCTATGCATTTACCAGATTGTATTTAATTTTGCAACTGATGGCACTTCCGAAAGATGACTCTTTTAAAACATTAAATGGAAAGCTGGTAAATGTAGAGGGTATGACAATTGGTAGCTTTCCAGAAACAGCAATGTTTTGAAAAATGAAGTCGAAGCTGAGAAATATAGAAAATGACAATTGATGGCATTCCCGGAAGAGGACAAATGTTAAAAATGAAATGGAATCTGATAATAGGTGATAGCAATTGATGACTTTCAAGAAAGGATTGTTTTGAAAAATGAAACAGTATTTGGAAAAATTAAATATAATTTTGAAAAAGAATATGACATGGCAATTGATGGCTATCCCGAGAGAGGACTATTTTTAAAAGTGAAATGGATTCTGGTAAAAAAAATAAGACATGCCAAATGATGGATTTTTAGAATGAGATTCATTTTCAAAAATGAAATTGAAGCTGAAAAGAATAGGGCATGCCACTTGTTGACTATCCCACAATGAGAGTACGACATGGCACTTTATGGCTGACTGTCATGAAAAATGAAGTGAAAACCAAAAGGACATGGCAATTGGTGGCTAATCCGAAAAAGGACTACATGGCAATTCATGAATTTCCCGAAAGAGGACTCTTTTGAAAAATGACATGGAAGTTGGCAAACAATAGGATATGGCAACTGATGTCTTTCCGAAAGAGGACCTTTTTAGAAACTGAAATAGAAGCTGCAAAATGAATAGGGCACATAAACTGATGGCCCTCGCGAAAGATGAATATTTTCAAAAATGAAATGCAATCGTGGAAATGAAGACGACATGCCAATTGATGGCTTGCCCGAAAATGTATTCACCACAGAAATGAAATAGAAGCTGATAATATCTAGAAACTGCCTCTTGATATCTATCCTGAAACGGGTGTATTTTGAAAAATGAAATAGATGGTAAATGATTTGGACATGGCAATCGATGGCTATTCCAAAACAGTTCTTATTGAAATGGAAGCTGACGATAAAGATATGAAAATTGATGACATTCCCGAACGGCAATTATTTGAAAAAATGATATGAAATCTAGAAAAAGAATAGGAAATGCAAACTGATAGCAAGCCTGAATGACTGCTAGTTTAAAAAATTGAATTGCATCTACTAGGACATTACAATTGATGGCAATCTCGAAAGGCGACTGTTTTGAAAAATAAAATAGAAGTTGGAAGAAAAGAATCGGACATGGTACTTAATGCCTATTAAAAAAGGGGACTATTTTGAAAAGTGAAATGGAATCAGGTAAAAAAAGGACATTCCACTTGACGGCATTCGCGTAAGATGAGTCTCTTCAAAAATGAAATGGAGGCTAAAAAATTACAACATCCGCTTAATGGCTATCTAGAAAAAGGGAGTATTTTTAAAAAATGAAATGGAAGCAGAAAAATAATAGCATATGAAAATTTGTGCCTATCCAGAAGGGGAACTATTTTGAAAGATGAAATGGAAGCTGATAAAAGAATAGAATATGGCAACTGATATCTACCTCGAAATAGGATTTTTTTTAAAAAAGAATGGAATCTGTTAACAGAATAAGACATTGCAATTGGTGGCTATTCTGAAACTACTATTTTTAAAAATGGAATGGAATATCCTAAAAGAATAGGACATTCCAACGGATGGCTTTCTCAAAAGTTCACTATTTTCAAAATGAAATGGAAGAGGAAAAAGAAAAGGACCTGACACTTGATGGGTATCCCAAAATGGGAGTATTTTGAAAAGTGAAATTGAAGCTGCTAAAAGAATAGGACATGGCACTTTATAGATATCCGGAAAGCTGACCGTTTTGAAAAATAAAATGTTAGCGAGCAAAAGAATAAGACATGACAAGTGATGGCTAATCCGAAACAGGAATATTTTGGAAAAAGAAATGAAATGGAATCTGCTCAAAGAATATTACATGGCAATTCATGTCTTTCGAGAAGGAGGAAATGAATTGGAATTTGGCAAAAATTGGAAAAGTCACTCGATGGCTTTTCTGGGAGAGGACTGTCCTGATGAATGAAATTAAAGCTCGAAAAAATAGCATACGGCAATTGATGGCTATCCTAAAAGAAGTCTATTTTTTAAAAAAATAATTAGAATCCGGTAAAGAATAAGACATGCCAATTGATGGCTTTCACGACAGAGGAATCGTTTGAAAATTTAAATGAAAGCTGAAACGTTAGGACATGCTAATTGAGAGCTATCCCGAAAACGGACTATTATGAAAGCTGAAATGGAAGCTGGTAAAAGAACAGTACAAAGCAATTAATGGCTATTCCTCAAAAAGATTGTTCTGAAAAATAAAATGGAAGCTAGTAAAAGAATAAGACATGGCAATTGATGCCATTGCTGAGAGAGGACACTTTTGAAAAATGAAATTAACTCAGGTAAAATAATAGGGCATGAAAATTGATGGCTATCCCAAAAGACGACTGTTTTAAAAAATAAAATCGAAGCTGGAAAAAGAAGAGGGCATTGCTCTTGATGCCTATTCCAAAAGCGGACTATTTTGAAAATGATATCAGGTAACAAATAATGCCTACCAATTGATGGCTTTCTAGAAAGATGAATATTTTCAAAAACAAAATTGATGAATAAAAATTAGTACATTCCCTTGATGGCTATCCCGAAATGGTCGTATTTTGAAAAATGAAATGCAAGCTGAAAGATTATAGGATGTGAAAATTTATGGCTATCCAGAAAGTGGCCTATTTTGAAAGGTGAAATGGAATCCGATAAAATAATAGAAAATGAAATAGGACTGTTTCCAAAAATTAAAAGAATCCTGGAAAAAGAATAGAGATAGCAAGTGATTGCTATCCAGAAAGAGAACAATTTTCATAAATGAATCTGGTTACAGAATATGACATGAGAATTGACTTTTGAGAAAAAGCCTATTTTCAAAATTAAAATAGGGAAATAATAGATCATGACAATTGTCAATCCCGAAAGAGGAATATTTTCAAAATTGTAATGGAATCTGGTAAATGATGCCAACTGATGGTTTTCGCGAAAGTGTACGATTTACAAAAATGGAATGGAAGCTGAAAATGCATAGGCTGTCTTGAAATTGGTGTATTTTGAAAAATGAAATGGACACTGGTAGAAGAATAGGGAATTTCAATTGATGGCTTTCCCGAAAAAGGCCTTTTTGAAAAGATGAAATGGAAGTTGAAAAAAATATATGAAAATGTATAGCTTTCTCGAAAGAGGACTATTTTGAAAGATGAAATGGACGATGGTAAAAGAGTAAATTGATGGCGTTACCGAAGGAGAACTATTGAAAACAATGAAATGGATGCATGGAAATGAATAGAACGGTACAGAGAAATACACAAATTGATGGCAACAATATTTACACATGGATTTACACATGGATAATATCGGGTGTAAGAAAACGGAATGAATTTAAAAAAGGCGTTATCTTGTATTTTCGTTTTTATATGACTGAGTAAAAAGAACAACGATACATTAGTATACATGTAAGAGATCATACATTACAATAGATGAATTGTCTGAGTGATACACGCGCACCTGTGTGTGTGTGTGTGAAAGATCATTCACTTGTGGAATATATATCCGGCTGGAGCTTGCTTGTGTTCCCGCTGGTGTTGGCATTTAACTATGCTAAGCGGTTAAGAGAGGGAAGAGAACAACGACACCATGTGTCACGTTTTTATAGCCGTTTGACAGCGCCATCTGTAGACATCTTTGAAAGATTGGCAAATCTATGTGTGGGATAATCCACAACCTGCTCACGAAGACGATACAAATTAAAGAGAGAACACCTATTGAATTATTTATTGACGTGCAAAACCTGAACAACGTAAGATACGCAGATGACAAGTTGGAAATAAGAAACTCAGGAAAGGACGGAAAGAATTATAAGTTTGTAAACGAAAACAAAGTTTAATTTGAGAAAGGAAATAACAACTGAAAGAAGAGATGGACTTGGCAAATGACAGCTATCACGATCGGGGATAGTTTTGAAAAATGTAATGGGACAAGAATAGAACACATATATTTATGGCTATTCCGAAATTGGATTGAACCAGGGATAAAGACATAGCAAATGATGTATTTCCCGAAAAATGAAATGGAAGCTAAACAAGATTGCCAAAAGCATTAAATTAAACGATGCCTTTTTCCCTAGGTAGGCTTATATTCGTTTATATAATATGGCTAATTCCTTTTTGGAAATACATCTTTTTAATATATACATTGATTGTAGAGATGTATTTTTGTGATTGGCGCAAGTCTCATGAATATGAAAATTACATTTTCATGACTTTGATCTTGAATAAAAGAAAGAAACGAACAACAGGAAAGCCGACAGTTATTGTATCGGAAAGTACAAGCGAATGCTTTCGAGCCAATAAATGGATGTCCTTTAAGGGGTCGATTAATTTTACATACGCCTATTACATGAGGTTTTATTCATTTATGGCGGGAATATGCAAGTATAATACTTCTTTGTTAGAAGTTAATCCCAACTTTTATTCTTAATATTCGAAAGCAAACATTAGTAAAACATATTATGCGTTATTGTATATGAAATGCCGCTCTCTTCTCACAAACCAGGTACACACACACACACACACACACACACACACACACACACACACACATATATATATATATATATATATATATATATATATATATATATATATATATAGGTAATGGTATTGGTGTATATATATATATATATATATATATATTGGTATAAATACACACACATATATATATATATATATATAAACGTTGACAGATCTCTTGAAGCGTTGAACACTTTACATGCAGTGTTGATTTCTATGTGCACATGTTCATATCTACAAATATTTTATCTCTGTTATTGATCGAATATGCAGGTGCTTTAATAGATAGCCCCACGAAATCGGACATCAGAAAGCCGGATTGGCCTTCCCTTACTTGCAAACACTCATGGGAAACGTAAAAGGCATTTCAATCTCCTTTCCATTAGCTATGGGTTAAATACTAGAAAATGAACCTGTATAAATTATTATTATCACTACAAAAAGAAAAGGTTATTCAAATATATTCAGTTGCAAAAAGATCATGTATTTTATGACGATATATAATGTTGTATAATGTTATATATCATCAAACAATATTTCTTTAAAATTGACAAACTTGGATTTTTTTTGTGACGCAATTCATCACTCCAATTTAATCGGACTGTACTTTCATGACGTTCACACCTCTACACAAGCGCATGAAACGAGAAAGAAATTCTTTCAAAAAATATTTTTCAAAAGATTTTGAAACTACCAGCATCACTCGTTTTGTTCTCATGTGTAGACATGGCAACATCATCAAAGCCCAGTCTGATAAAATCCTAACGGGTGAAACACATCACAAAAAACATTCGAGTTTGTCATATTTTTATGTGTGTATATATATATATATATATATATATATATATATATATATATATATATATATGTATGTATGTATGTATGTGTGTGTGTGTGATTAAATAATTTAGACATATTATATCTATCTGTCGCCTCTAAGTGTTAACTTCTATGTTCACTTTCATATATATATATATATATATATATATATATATATATATATATATATGTGTGTGTGTGTGTGTGTGTATGTATGTATGTGTGTGTGTGTGTGTGTGTGTGGTGTATAAAGAGAGTCTTCAATGCTAATGATCCATCTTCCTCTGTCAGTGCATTTCCTTGGGTGAAAAGGGTATACATGTTTTGCTCAATATTTCAATAATTGTAAACATATTTGAAGTTCGGGTTTTGTGAACAAAGTTGTACACTTTCCTTTGCCAATTAAAACGTTTTCCATTTTTGATTTAACCTATTTCAAATTGATCTTTCTTATCTAGAATTAGTCCACAATCGTTTTCAAACTTTTCTTAAACTTTGCTGCTCCTCTTACTTAATAATTTGCACACAAGTGTAAAATTGGACCCAATCAATGTCTTCATCCATCAGGCGATGTGTTCTCAAGGACACATGCCAATTGGATAAAGGCGTCCTTGAGGACAGATGAACTCATGGATAAAAGAGTTGGTTAGAAACAGTGACTTGACCCAAAGATTTGTGAGTTCAATACCTGACAACGGCAGTAGTAAACAAAAACTTGGACAGTTGAGTTAAAAGGATATGAATTAGTCATCTGGAAGCGGCATGACATGTGGAACTAGAACAATCTACCGCGGTGGACGAAATATAGGGTTCAGTTCGAAATTTCAATTACCTGAAGAAGGCCGGAGCGTACAACAGTCGAATCGTCTTTATCATGACAATAAAGATAAGGGAACAGTCTGAACCATGTAAATAATTAAATGCCTCATGTGAGAAATTTAGACAAAACCGGTATCTGTGGGTATCCACGGTTGCCTACGTCGTGAAAGAACACGTCAATTAAAAAATTACTTGTTATTTCGTGAAATAAATCTGTTTCATGCTTTGGCACACATCGTCACTTACGTTTTAGCCGATATTCCTGTAGGTGTTTCGTCTCTTTCAACATCAAAATCCCTTTCCGCGGTGTCCTATCGACTTGTGTGCCATCCGTCGGCTACAACTTCCCTTAGTTTTAATCAGTCAGTACGACTCCTCTTGGCAATTTATATTCCAATCACGGATAACTTCCAGTTCACCAACGATCTCCGGTCTTTCATTAAAAAAGGAAGCAAATGCAGTAACAGTTTCGATCTGGGAAGGAATATGGCGACCCGCTCGGCTTAAAGTAACGATGTTTGTTTCCCCTCATTGAGATATGCGTATACACAAACACACACACGCACACATTTGCTCTTCATTAAACCGATTCTACACACTCTTATATATTTAGTTAATATAAACAAAATAAAGGAAAGTGTAGAGAACCACAATCTCCTTTGACGTCATGTGAAACATAAATATAGATTGATTTAGCGTTGGTTATTCGTTTCTGTGTTTTTCTCTATTTTATATTCTTAATGATCATTCAAACTTCTCCCATGCTTAAAATAATTTGTTAATACAAGAATAACGATACATTAAAACATTAAAATGTTATGATTTGATATTTTTTAAAATATTGTGTTGATTAGTCATACAAGTTAAATTAAATAGTAAATGATAACCTGAAAATGTAAGTCTTTTTGTTGTATCCATGTGGAGTATGGGATGGAATATTAAGATTAAGTTCGGGGTGCAGGTAAGAAAATGTTAAACATCTCTGTTTAGGGTCTATGATCTGTCATCAAGAGTCAGATTTGTCCAAGAATGAACAAGTGCTACCTGATCTGGGCAGGAGCCGCTCAATTCTCATTTGTTCGCCTTGACAGAGTTCAAAATCGTTGACAGTATTTTGTGGAAATACTTTTTCCCTTTGTCAAATTCTTTCCCACAACATTGCAAGTCGATCTTGAATCTATCGATAGTTCTATGTCAAATGTTCAAATGGCTTTCAGTCATTAGTACCACCAGTTCAGACCTTTACAGCCAAGACACGCCATGCTATTTCAACGGAGTCGAATCACCTTTATTTCCTTTGTATTCCAAATGTAAGAGGAAAGTTCACATCAGATTTTGATTCCCACGAACTGACATTTTGTGGAAGAGACTCACCCGGAAGTGTTTTCCTTACAAATAAAATCCTAACCTCTTCAATCCAAGGTGTAATTGTTTTCTGCCTCCCCGAGCCTCACAATATTTTTCTAATACTTTCATATCACACATATTCATCATTACCATTTTAACAGTAACCCTGAAACTAACTTTAAATGCCATCATATTAGGTGAGTTTTAGTATTAAAAAATCTCTGGCCGTCAGTGGTGGTTTTCCTGCTGCAAATCGATATCTGTTCATGTACATTTTATCTTATATGCATTGAATAGACTGTGGCAAAGTTCTTTCAGATTGTTAAATTTTTCTTTACTATTTTTCCTCTTGAGTCGTTCGTAGGGTTGTCAGTCTAATCGGATATGGCCGGCCAGTTTGTATTTCCTGTTATTGCTAACTTTTCCCCGGCTTATAAATTTGCCACTAATCATTCCCTCACGTGCGTACAGCAGGTAATACCATTCTGCTAAGTTGTCAGTTTCGATATGTTATATAGTTATAGGATTGACGAGTTTCTGCTTTTAGGCTATTGTATTCTTTGAGTAAAAGACAGGGCTGGAGTTTCTGCCATTTCCCCAAGATGTTTACTTGTTTATATGTTTGAACTTTTTCTTCTACTAGTGTTTTGTCCTTTTGGTCGCTTTCTCTTCTTTCGACAATCATGTATGCAGTCTTAAAAGATTATTTCACTTGAACCTATTTATTATCTCCCTTCGAAATGGCAAGAATCTTTGTCGATTTTATCCAGGTTCTTTTCAGAACTTGTTTGGCATAATCAGAAAGTTTCCTTTATTGAATGAATCCGCACACTTACCGTTCTGTGTAAACCGAGAATAAGAATGAATATCTTCTGAGAGTCTTTATTCCGAATTACGTTCAAACTGTGTGATGGATAGCGCCTTGACAAAAGAATTCGCCGAACCAAGACTTTTACGTCACATATGCACAAATACCATTATGACCCTATTTAAATGTTTAATTGTATAAAATTACAGGATGGTAATTTGCAGGGTGGACTCATTGTATGATACTTATTAACATTCTCAGGAGAGTAGCGTAAATGGTTGAGAAGTAAATTAAAAACGAAACGTGTTAAAATAATAACATAAATTTAGGAACGCTTCCAAGAAAAATTAAATCCTGAATTAACTAGACAAGAAATAAAAATTAATCTAAATCAAGGTTTCCAACCCTATCCGCTTCCTGTCGATAAGAAGAACACATGTTTAATGTATTTTCCGAATCTTGCAGATCCTGAGATATTAAAATTCAGAAGTTTATTTGCATTACGCTATCTGTCCAAAATTTGTTCGTCTTACACATTATTCTAGACAAAGAACAAAACATATCTTTTATGTTAATCCCCAAGATGGAGATTTGTTTATTGTTGGTCACCCAAGAAGACAATTATCTTTACAGACAGAAATCTAGGAAGAGTCTAAACAAACAAAGGAAGTATCATATGTTTTTCAACAAGTTTTAAGGAAAATACAGTCAGTGGAGAAATTAGATACATCAATGTAAAAATTTGGAGGAAAGTCGTCTATATAATGGAACGGTTGGGAAAACGGAAACAGGAGATGTTGTTTCGGTGTGGCCTGGGATTGCTCGTCGGAGTGTTGGCGTTAAAGAGCACACCCGCAATTCCCGGACTTAAAAAGACACAAACATTAAGGATAGAAAAAGAGTTGACTGTCTGGATATTACTTTGGAGAATTGAGAAAGGGTCGGCTGGCTGGTTCTTACTTTAGCGTTTGCAACTAGATTTACCTAATCACCATCTTGCAGTAGAGAACATGATTTCGCAGTAAATAATAGAGACATATTATTCATCCAGTTTTTCTTTATAATGAATAAACATGGCGTTAGAGTTACCAACAGTGTTGTGCAATTTATTGAAGGAGTTTTTATTTCAGCCTGATTCAAAAGTTGCCCCCGACACAAGAGACAAAAGTTACCACGCCTACAGGCAGGAATTATGCAATTTGTCTGTGGTACACGATGTACATAGCGTGGTCCACACTAGACTTCTCTGTCAATCCCAATATTGTAAGGAAGCCCTAATAAATCCTATTGAGACGATACCGCGTTCCCAACCGAGGATTCAAAAATAAAGCCAGATCTCCCGTAACGTCGGTATTACTCAGAAAAGCTATAGGAGTTAGACAGTAGCGACCGAGGAAGAGACGTAGAAGAGACAGAACTCGGAACCGGAGGAGTGTGTTTTGTGAGTTGAGGGTGTGATAAGTATGTTATTAGATTTGTCAATGTATGGGGATACAGTATGAGTCACTTTGAACTTCTCCTAGCTTGCCTTCAATAATTAGCAGGGAAAACTGTAGTTTCTTTACTTGGATGTCAACCTTCTAGAAGAACACAAATTCAGAACTGGCCTGTATTCTAATAGGTAGGTAGAAGATATCCAGCTTTGTTAGACGATCTATCTAAGTATAAGATCACACATTCCCTAAAATCATGGGCCATTTTTGGGAATGTATCGGCTCATAAAAAATGCAAAATGACTGTAATTCTTAAGGCCCGTGTGCGGCACCAACTTCCGGTGACGGAAAGAGTGACCTTTTTCGTTTCATCCGGGCAACCCAAACAACTGATATTTGGTCCCGCGGCTACGATACTGCAAAGGGAATCGGAAAAGTTCAAGTTCATGGGCAGGCCATATTATAAGTGAACGACTCAAAAGAAGATACCGTTAAGAACACGCAGACAATTATCATTTAAAACATGGTGCGGGCTTTTTATAACTGCACCTCATTAAACTAAACATAATTCGGATTTAATTAAAAATTCGGCAGATTTGGATATTAGAGATCACAATAAAACAGAGTGTCAAAAGGACAATTTTTCAAAAGAACAAAGGAAATATATAAATTCACTTTCATATGTTTAGATTTTATTACAATTCTAATGATCGCTTTTAAAAACAATAAACATTACCGAGGAGTGAAGGTAGCTAAAATAATAACGGTTTCAAGGAAAAAAACATCTTTTTTACACTATGTTTGTTTGTGAGGCTGAAGATCCAAGTGTGCTTCAAATCTGTCAAGGCCATTATTGAAGAGAAATAACAATTGCCATCTGCTATAATACATTTACAATCTTATCAATATGGTCTAATTTCATCCTTATTTTTCATCATTACATTTCGGTTGTATATATTCCGGTTTTTGTCCTGTTGAATCATCCTCTGAATGCACATATCCACCTCAATAAACATAACAGTTGTATATCCAGTACTGAATCCGTTCGACCATATGGCTGTCTTTTGTGGATCCCTGACATTTCATCTTGGGTTTTTCTTCTTGAACTTCGAATTCACCAGACCTACAGTCACATCACGTTAAAGCAGAGCTTTCCGTATGATCACCGAAGGTAAGCAACATCGGACCAGGTCAGTACCTCGATGGCTGACCATTTGGAAATACCAAGTGCTGTAAGCTTGCATGTGCGGGTGGTGTAATTGATAATGGCTCGAAAGTTTTAATCGATGTGCCGTTTTTCAATTGCAATTGGCTTCCTTATATTTATTTACGCGGAAATACCCTAGAGAACTGTATGTATCCACCTCTCTTACACAACCCATAGATTAATAAGTAGGACTTGTATCAATCGAATCACGTTTATATTGAAAAAATCCGCACAAACTAAAAACCATATTTCGGCTTTAAATACCCCGTAATGATAATCCGTAGAAGACGGATCAATTAAACGAATTCAGCTGCTTTATCTTAATTAATGGTTTGCCATTAGGTTTCATTCCTTCTTCGTGGTGCTGTATGCCTTAACAAAAAATCAATACTTACTAAAAAGGATTTTTATAGACATTAAAAATGTGCATTTATAAATATTTCCTGAATAAAAAGGACATTCCATAGAATTTTCTTTTTTATCCTGAATATTTCTGGCGACAGCCTCGGCCTCGCGTGGTTTTCTTTCTGGAGATAACGATGAAAAAAAGCATATTCTTTCCACCATTCGTCTTGATTGCTTGAAGTGTTGCTTAATAAGCATCACTGGAAAAGTTGTGCATCAGTTTATACTATGTCATAGTAGAAAGAAACAAGACAGAAAACTAACTGATGACTTAAGGGGCTCTTTCCTGACAGGCCGTTGGTAAAGATAATCAGTTGTAGCTTAGATCACAATGGAAACAGATGTTCAAGCGATTTGCATCTTAAATACGAACCTAACATACTTCTTTTCATTCGTGCACTCCAGATAATGAATTTGTTTTATCATAATGGACATTGAGTTTATCACCTAGGGTAATAGTCTATTTCAGGCGTAGTGTCTTGCTCGCCTGGAGTCTAGCATCAGCCTTGCTGATGGCAGATAGAAAAAGTTTCTCTGTCATACATATATATATATATATATATATATATATATATATATATATATATATATATATATATGCTTATATCTGTGAGTGTGTGTGTGTATTACATCTTAGCATAACATATATGCTTTTTATTTCCCGTCGTGTTGAGGTTTTATTATATTAGGGATATACCAATGCCTATCGTGGACCGTGGAGAATGGAGAAAACCAGAATATTTATTCCCTTTATCCACATTAATAGGAAATATCAAGTGGTACACCAGCAAGAACCTGCATTTCCAAGCCCAATGGCCACACCGGAAATAGAAAAGGACGATCAGTTAAAAAGATTTAAACGTCTCTGGTGGATTCACAAATTTTTGAAAAATATGTTTAAGTATTCCTTGGAATTCTTATTTTTTTAATACATTTTTACATCCATTATTCTGGCTTCTTCAGCCGGCTAGAGAATAGTCCACTAAAATGTATTCAATGAAAATGAAAAAGAAACCCAATTCAAATCCTGTAAACAAATGATTAAGGTCTTTTCTTAGATGTCTCAATCTTTTTATACTTATTCCCTTCTTTTTCAGAAAATACCATATGTAATAATAGATAATCTGGATCAACAAATGAACTGTGTATGTATCTTTAGATTTTTTTCTATGGGGATTATTAATTCGAAATGTAGTATTGTTAAGCTATTCTTGTTTTTGTCAAAACAAAAATAAATGACATCGAACGTCAGTTTCTTTTACAAATAAAAAGGACGCTTCATTATCCGTTCTTTGCAACGTACAAATTTCAAATGACTTCATTTTGAATCAGCTGATATTTCAAAGAAAATGAAAAGTTTGACTATGTTATAACTTTATTTTGGGCACAGGCTCGATGTTCTAAAAAAGACATACGATAACTGAACTCAATAAAAAAAGAAAACGAAAATTTTCTCTGTGTGTTTTTCTCTTTCGGTGAGTGTCTGTATGTGACTTGATTCATATATAATATGAAATAATAATATAATCATAAATAATAATAATGTGATTTGATTCAGGCATAATATTCACTACACATTAATTTGAACTAATGGTTTCCTCTTTGACCGCTTCAATCTCCGACCTTTCCGGATATCAGTTGTATTTAATAAACGTTTGGAAATTTCAAAGCGACCTTTTCAATTGCATCTACGTGACAGGCGAAATTAATTTTCCTGAAAGATTGTTTTAAGAGAAAGAATTTATAAATTTCGACCGACAGCAGTAGTAGATGATCGGTCAATAAATGCCGAATGTTTCCTGAAGTTTGAAACAGCTAATATTCCCATTACTAGATGTCATGTTTCGTAAACTTCAAATACGTCACCTCGATTTCGACTTATTGGCAATTCTCACAATGCTTGGTCTAGTAACCTGAGCCGGGTATGTTTACAAATTGTTCAGCTTCCAGAAACTTTAAATTTCCAAGAAATAATAAATAGAAACCGGATATCAAATAGAAATATTCATGTTAGCAAGAATAATGTCAATTCGGTTCATATGAGATCAATTATTGTGAGATTTTGTCAGAACCCATCTTTAAGTTTATTTATCGTGAAGAATATATTAAAAGTTGTTGAAAAATAAAGACTTCTTCGAAATTCTTTAGTGGTCTAAGGATTTTGCTGATCCCAATTTTAAAAGTATACTTTTCAAACCATTTCTTGTAGAAACAATTTATCATAGCATGTGTACCGCATATTTCTGCTTATAAGACGCATCTTCTCCTATAAAGTATCTCCAAAAACAAGCGTCCTATAAACCGAAGATCGTTGACAGAAGTTATAGGTTTGAATGTGGGGGGAGTGTAAGCTCCCCATTTACATCCGATTCTAACTCCTTGAAAATAAATCAAGTTTAATCTTTCAAAATTAAATTGACAGCATTTCAAGAGAATCTATTTATACAGTTGGGATACTAGGATATTGAGAGGAAAGAAAATTCTTGCTTCAGTCACACCTGCTTAAGCAACGCCTTCCTTCCTTTATTTTTTATTAACCTATTAGGCAGAATGAAAGCATAATTTATGGTAGACTCATTAAGAATAATACCACTGTATACTACGCTTCGGTTAACACATGTTGGACATTTTCGATTAAGTAATCACACTTATGCTACTGAATGGTGTCAAATATTGCCCATTCAATATAGTAGCCTGACAACAATTGAAACATGCAATTTTGCATATCGTCGCAGGCAATGACGCATCAAAATTTGTTCCGAGATCCTCACTGTATAACGTTTTCCCTATTCTTCCTTCAGCGTCTAATGCATAAGAACGACTTATAAGCAGCGAAAAAACGATATATGAAAATCATAACCTAGTTCAAAATTATGTAATTTTCAGCTGATATTTATAATATGGCGTCGTTGGCGAAACGCGTTGCCGAGTATTCTGGTGTTCATCGACATTTCCTTCTGTGCGAAATAAGTCCTATGTTGGATGTGAAGAAGGGTTCAAGGAATGGAGAACTCTGACTTTGAGCTACTCTTGTCATCTTTAGATGTTAAAGTCTTTGAGCACGATAGCCTTGGCGACAAATTGAGGTGGACCATGAGTTGACACTCCATGGTACACTGACTTCAGCTGACATCATCCGCATCGGTAAACCAGGGCTTAAGAGGCAAGTCCATGATGACAGTTGGCAATGGGCTGCCATCCTCCTTTACAAATATGCACGATATTTCATATAACTAAAATGTTGTAACTGGTGAGGTCGTCTACGACGCAGAAGTTATAAAAAATCATGATAATTTCATTATTACATCGAAATAAAGTTTTATGATGAGCTAATTTAAATATTTCATCACTTTGTAAGACAAGCCAATGGCTGAACTGCGTCAGACTTTTAGGCGAGTCCAGAAGATTGACAAATTTAGGTGGATCTAGAAGATAGACATGAGATTGGCCAATTTTAGATGAGTCTAAAAGATTGGCAAATTTTTAGATGAGTCCAGAAAATTGGATAATTTATAGCTGATTCTAGAATGTTGGCGAAGATGTTGGCGAGTCTAGAAGACTGGAAACATTTTAGGTGATTCAGAATGATTGGCAAATTTTTACGTGTATCGAGAAGATTGGCATTAGATTGGCAAAGTTTTAGATGAGTCTACAAGATTGGCATGGGGTAATTTCCTGTTTGCATATGATCTGAAAATAAGCATTTGAAACACTAACGCTAGCAAAACAAACAAACATGTAACTTCGCTTTAAATCTCTTGTTCGTAAAATATTAAGCACTGACAAAGGCGCAGACACTGGTGTACGCAGAATCCTGTCTGTTGGGAAAACAAGATACTCGCCGTTTCTAACGACCTGCCCGCTCACATTTTTTTCAACACCCACAAATCCAATCTTTGGTTTCCACTCTAATTACATAGATCAGACCTTTAGTTCCTCAGGGAAAGTGCAAAATCTGACATAGTAATTGAACAAGACTAGTATGCTCAGACCCTCGGTCACGATGACTTTTCATTTTGTGCTAGCCTAAACCTCGACAGATTCCAAACAGTTTAGTTTACTCACTTTTACATCAAGGGTTGGGTTAACATGTGGTATGCATTTGAAGCAATTATCAATGTTACCGCATGTTGGGATATTTTTTTAGCAAGTCAAGAAAGCCATTAAAAGTCATGGGGTTTCTGAGGCTGATAGATTATAAGAAAAAGAAAATCAATATTAAGTAGTGAGACCAATAAAAGAACAGAAATTAAGAAAACAGAAGATAACATTTGACATTGAATTTAAACATATGAAGATCAACGAAACCGAAAGAGATTTCCACAACCTAGAAGAGGGATAGATGGAAATGTTAACATAGAACTTACGGTTACATCTAGCTGTCATTTCAAATGTAAAATGAGTAAATTCCGCCAATCTAGTAGTACACTTAAATTCATAAAGTCAAGTTCTCATAGAGGGAACCTCGTCTGAACAATTGCCATGAAAATATTTATAGAAAAGACACGGAGAATATACATTACGTCGATGTCAAAGCTATTGAAACCGAGATGCCAAATTAGTACCAATAAAATTGTAGATGCTTCTTTGGATTTCATCAAGGATTTTTAAATATATAACAGAAGCACTAGACTATATGTGGTAGCAATATTGAAATCAGGGCCGAATAACAGACTTATAAATATATTTTTGAATAAAAGCTGACCAATCGTAGCAGGTTCGTATTCATTCGTTCATTCGAGCAAAATAATAAATGTTTCAGTGTGAATTTTTAAATTCACAAGCAGTCCTCAGCCCAGTTTGTTTTTCTATTTTATCCCTGGCTGGAGAAGAGGAGATGGATTCCTTCCTTTCCCAATTGTATAAGCACATAATTAAATGTAATGAGCCCAACTGGATTCCGCACTCGGCTCTCCGATTTCTCAATGCCACCTGCTAACAATTCCAAACGATCTTTAAGTATTATTAATATAATGATATATTTCTGTCTGTATCTCTGAGATGAAGTATTATGAATATGACAATGAAAATGGGGGTAACAGTCCGAATAATGTCAATGTTGTAAAATCCTCCCTTCAAAGCGTCTATGTTGAACTTTTCCGCCTACTATAAGATTAGTAGAAGAGAAGTCCTTGGGGGAACATTCGAATAAACTGAATACGGGTTCATCCGACACACACTCACTAGTCGTGTAATACTCTACTGTTGTATTTACTGTTTAATATATGATACATCTGTAACACTCGTTTTGTTATTTCTTTAACCATTTACTTGGTCACAACATCTTGGCGACGAAGGATTCAAAGAAACGGACTTTACGTTAAATCATAAAAAACATTTTTGCCAGTGTCTAGAACAGTGAAGAAAGGAATTCTAATTAAACTCTACGACAAAAGGATATCCAGCCTTAATTACAACACTGGGAGTAAAAGGAAACTCCGTCAAACAATAGGATTTCTACAAGTTCAATTCAGTTGTTGGGAAGAATGTTGGTGAACTTTGTTATTTTTTCCATTGTAAAAATATCATATATTAACAGTAAGTACAGAGGAAAAGTATTACACGACTAGTGAGTATGTGTCCGTTGACCAGCGTTCAATCTATTCGACTGTTAATATTTAACAGCCCCCCACCACCACGAGGGATGAATGTAGCACAAGGTCGAGTTTACCGTGGGTTCTCCGAGCCCATAGGCTCGGCCAAAAATATTTCCATGGAACCCGCATAAACGGGTTCGGGCCTGTCTACCTCCCCTGACGAAAATTTGCCCTTCGACAAAGCCTCGTCCGGGTTCCTCTCTACCAAAAACAGAGAGTTCGTCAGCACAGTCCGAACAGATCTATTCGACTGTTATATTTAACAGCCGCCGCCCCCCACGAGGGATGTATGTGGCACAAGGCCGAGTTTACCACGGCTTATCCGAGCCCGTATGTTTAGCCAAAAATATTCCCGTAGAACCCGTGTAAACAGACTCAGGACCTCTCTACCTCCCTGGACGAAAATGTTTCCTTCAGTAAAGCCTCATCCGGGTTCCGCTATGCTGGGGCAGAGAGTTCGACAGTTACGAACACTCTCTATTCGACAGTTCCCCCAAGGCCTTCTCTCCTACTAATATTATAGTAGGCGGAAGAGACCAACAAAGACACTTTAGAGGGAGGATAATATATTTGTTCATCTTATTATAGGCTAGCCAATCCCTGTTGAGGACGTCCGCTTGAGACCATTTGTGTTTGTTCGACACCCACAAATCTGCTGTTAATATTTCAACTATACTGATTGGACCTTAGTTACAGTTTATGTGAGAGAGGTCATTATATAAAATCATCAAATTTTTGAAAGAGGCCAGCATGCTTAAAACACTCTGTCACAATGACTTGTGATTTCTTTCCAGCACAACCATCAACGAACAATTCAGGATAGCCAATTCTATTCCGGAGATTAATGGCCACACCATTTTGAAACGCAGGGGCCGTACGATCACCAAAGGTAAGCAACGTAGAGATGGTCACTACCTAGATTGGTTACTGTTTGCTAATACAATGTGCTGTAAGCTTGGATTTGCGCGTAGTGCAATGGATAATAACTCGGAATTGTTAATCAGTGATATGAGTTCCAATTCCCGTTAGGTTCGTTATATTCACTTAATGAGTCTAACATAGGTGCACTTGAGATCGATCTTCAATATTTGCTCTACTCCACATTAAATAATCCGTAAAGATCAACCAGTCACCATCTATAGCTATCTCGATCTATCTATGAGTTACAGAATGCGTCGACTGGGTAAAAGAACACGTGGGCGTGGACTCCTGGCAGTGATGGGTTGCCTTTGTAAAATTTTGGATATAGGAACAAAATTAAACGATGACAACTACAAGAATTTGGAGAGTCGACATGTCTCCCGCACTCAGATTCCTTAGTCGGGCAAGCCAGCAAGTGACAAATAATTATAGTCATTGAATCGATATGTCTATTTGATCATCTCCTTCTACAACTATTGTCTCTCATGTAAATTTATTCGAGTTAGAAAGAAAACTGTCTGTTATTGAAGCAGCCTAGGATGTAGGGTTTCTGAAGTCTTGAAGATAACAGAAACACAAAATCCAACACGTCTTTCTCAGTTTGTCAGCGTTTGTTTGTCTGTACATTATCTACATGAAGCTTAACCTTCTCTGTTACTTCTAGGGAATGCGGCCATGCTCCTTTTCTCTATGTCAAACTGGTATACTCTGTTGTTTTCAATCTTATTTTTTGTTTTTGCATTGTAATTAATCTCTCTTGCGTCTGTTACAATCTCTGCATTTCCACATGTCGATCTATTTCTTTGTTTGGAAGTTATTCAGCGGAGTTAAACTCGCTTAGATTTATTAAGTTAATATCTGTTCATTATTTCAATCAGTTGTATCCGAAGTAGAGAGACGCCAGTACACTTCGTTAACTAAAATAGCCGCATCTCTTAATGAAGTGCTGACAAGCACGCGAATCGAACTGCAGCTCATTAGAGATTTTTCCAATAACTTCATGAAAGTAAAAATCATAATGAAGGAATTATTTGAGCTTGGATCGTCGCAGTTCGGAATGCGTTGGGTTCGACATTCAGTAAAGCTTCAGGTGAAATTGTTGACTGAAGAAGCAGAACAGAAAAAAACCTTATCAACACACACACACACACACACACACACACACACACACACACACACACACACACTCTCTCTCTCTCTCTTTCTCTAACACACACACACACACACACACATATATATATACACGTACACATATATAGATACACACACACATATATATATGTATATATGTATGAAGAAATATAGATTTAAGGTATGCTATATACGCTAGTCTAGTACTGTGCTTAAATTGAAAGAATCCAGGTACCATACCAATGAGCTTATCTGAACAATTACCATGGAAGTGTTTATAAAAAACACATAGGGCGGCAGATTTACGGCTCTGAGAAAGTGACTGAAAATGAAACACCACTTGAGGGCCGAATAATTTAGCTGATTCTTCTTTGGATTTTATCCAATAATAGCAAGAACACTGGACGATATGTGGTAGCAATATTCTAAGTATGAACGAACTGTTGATAGATATAGCTTTTTTCTTATTCTAAATCAACCGGATTCCAATATAATGAAATGATTTTCGGGATAATTCAACCGTAAACGCATTATAAAGGGATGGTAAAATATTATTTTGAAAACACAAAGATGCCTTCCAAAGTCTAAGAAAAGTATTAAGAGAATTTTGATAGAAAAATATGAAGAAAAGTTCGATAAATATTAAACATCGCGAAAGGCTTGGTCAGGGTCTGGGATACAAGTCTTCACCGCAAGCTAAGATGTTACGGTATCTCTGGACACATTTTTGAGGTGAGCCAATCTTTCCGAATAAATAGTGAAATGAAAGTTATCTTGAACGGCCACTCGTCTACATACTTTCGGACTAAAGCGGGTATACGTGGTTCTATGCTGTAATTAATTTTTATTGAAGACCTTTGCCGATTACATCAGGTCCCAACTTCCTAGACAGAAGTTATTTAAAAAATTACCTTTCGGACAAATCGAACATCATCAGATTTGAACCAGGGTTTTATGGTCCGAGGTAAACGTTCTAATCATTCAGTCATGTGCAATGAGGAATTGTGATGAGAAATAGATGCATTATCATGAACCCCCAAATGGATCTGGGCAGTAGTTTGATCTTGGAGATTTCAGAAATCATTGTACAGATACTGCATTTAAACAATGTTATTACCAATGTACTGAGGTCAGAAACAGGGTTAAGTCGTTATTTTTGCCAGAGAGGCGAAAGTCATTTTATCAACAAATAAAGCTGATGCGAAAAACAATACATTTTAAGTGGCCAATACTGACAGAGATTAATAGACATTTTTTTCTCTATGGCAACTCTCAAGGCTAATCGTTTAGAAAATCTATTCAGAAATTATCAGAAAAGAAACTCGTAATTTCAACTCATCTATCAACTTCCACAAATGTCAACGAGTCTTCCATCAATTTTCTTTTCACATTTTTGGAGATTATTCTGCTAAAGGAAAAACTTGAAATTTTTCAAAAGGTCATATATTTCGAATTCTATGAAAAAGGTCCTACATGGTTTTATATCATATGAACAAATATTACTCTTGTATTTTCTTTTATTAAATGTTTTAAAATATATTGTTTTATATATTTCTGCCTTAAGGTCATATCGTATTGAAACACCAGCTCTGGTACGATCACAGAAGTTAAGAAACGTCGAACATTCAATGCCTAAATGGGTGACCGTTTGGAATAATAAAAAATGACTCGGATTCGTTATATTCGCATATAGGAAAAGAATCTTGGGAAAGGTATGATGCCATGTATTCTTTCCTCCAGCTATGGATTAATTAGTACAATGTGAATGAGTAAAATGATTCTCATCTAAAAAATTATTTCAATCTAAAATTATTTTCTGGCTTTTAAAAACATGCAAAAGTTTGAAAAGCCGTAAAAAAACAAATCGAAGCATGAATTTATATACTTCTTTTCGTAAACATATAGTTCCTATATTCCAAGTTAATATTTAATCACTCACTGATGATGATAAAGATAGAACCTGTCGCACATTATATGGAGATAAAGTCACTTAATTCTCATTGCCCGCAGAAATACGATGAGGCACTGAGAATGGTACCCGTCATCTTCAGGATAAAGAGATTTTGATCGTAATAATACATTATGCATTAAATCATATGGAGGTTTAGATTTTTTAAATCTATTTAAATAATGCAGATTATTTCAACATATAGTATATTCTATTTTGAGGAATTCTGAATATGTAATGTTACATTAAAACTTTTAATGCCAATCCTCATACATGATTGAAATTTAAATTTGACTGAACAAAAATAGGCTGTTTTTATGTGCTGAAACACATACAGATACGCACACTGTTATACATGTTCACCGTAGTCTGAATGTAGAAAATCAACATAAGTAATTTGTTCAATGAAACAACACCAATATCTAGTAGCAGCTGTTCAATAATTCTTAAGGTCTTCCATATTAGTGGATGGCAGTGAATATTCGGAGAGAGTAGGAAAGCGTAGTTCTTCAGGTCTTTCATCTGACTGGATATTCCGGGAGAAAACAAAATGGCCGCCTTTATACACGTCGGATTGAATATTCCATATCTTCTGATTGTTTAACTTCTATTGGTGGACTATAAAATGAGTCTGCTCATTTTGGTTTGCTCACACACACATACACACACACACGCACACACACACACACAAACACACACACACACACACATATATATATATATATATATATATATATATATATATATATATATATATATATATATATATATATATATACCCACTACAGGAAAAGAAAAACTTGTATAGATATTGTAATACTAAATTTATTGAGACATTCAGTCAGAGATTTAGATATTTATGAATTAATATAAGTGATATTCGAACTCTACATTCGCAAGAAATACACCCAAATCTTGCCTCCATTTTCTAGGCATTTTATTATTACAGCGAACTAGTTCTTGATCAATTTGTCCAAATTATCCAGTGAGATTACTGCACATATATTTTCATTTTTTTTATCTAAGGGCCACCAATGTAATGCCAGCTGCCGAGACAGGAAATAGTGTTATCACAATTTGATAAAATTATGAAGTTTTCCTTTCCTGATGTGTGTATACTTATTTTCAGCGGACTATGTATATATATATATGACACGAAAAATAAAGAAGGATACAAAATAAATCAGAGACAAGTTATGTTTCACCCTCAGAAATGAACGAGCATGAGGTCAAGTTGAAACTTTTTCTTTGTCGCTCGTGGTTTACGCTTTAAATATATACGGAGAACTAGTGGTTATCTTACATCCGGATTCCATATAAACTATGAGATTTTTTTCATGCGTGTGTGCGTATGTATATCAAATATATATGTGATATAAATATATATTTATCTAATATAATATATATGTA
Source organism: Acanthosepion esculentum (assembly GCA_964036315.1). NCBI lineage: Eukaryota > Metazoa > Mollusca > Cephalopoda > Sepiida > Sepiidae > Acanthosepion > Acanthosepion esculentum. The sequence goes on along the minus strand of OZ038508.1, from coordinate 2,490,452 downwards.
TATGTAACATAATAAATATACAAGTAAAATATATTTGTAATATTATGAATATTAGAAATATATCTGTAAGTTTACTCACTTTCGTTTATGTGTTTTGCGAAAAAAACATTAAAAAATTCTCGAATTACATATCGGATGGTCACAATGTGCGGTGTTAAAATTTGCATATATGACATCATGATTTACCTACAGACATGTTCAAAGTGCACCAAGGTTCGCGCATGCCTGAACTCTTGAAATTATTTCCTATTTTTACTTAATATTTTTTTTGATCTTTGAACAATATTATTACTATTTTTTTTTCTTGGCATGGTTGGAAAATATCCTACCACCTTATGTCTCTTCACTCAATTTCAAGGGAGAATTATCTGTTTGTTTTCTTTTGTTTTTTGTTGTTGTTGTTTGTATTTGTGTTTTTTTTGTTTTGTTTTTCTAATTATGTCCTTTTATGCCCAACAAACACTTTAAAAGCGCGGGGTTCTGTTTTTGAATTCATACGTATCTGCTAACATTTTATGATTACAATGTCTTTAGTTAAAATGTTTCTTTTTCAGTTCGTAGAACGCACTAAAATGCAGAAACTGCCATGGACCATCTGAAATTTTTTACAGAGCTCACCAATATGGATATTTATTTGACATTATCGTCAATTTAAACGGTTCGATCTTATCCTCTTTCAGAGCAGCAACATACCTACCACTACTGCACCTGTCATGAAGATCAGTTTCTCCATTTTATTCATTTGATTTTCATTGGTTATGCAGGTCAAACTCCCCACTGGATTTACATCTACAATTTTTCAATGAATTTTTGAAGATCTTTCTTTTTCAAAAACTGAAATCCATGAATTTCGCGACTGACATCTGACTGTTCAAATAAGACTTCAAAATAATAATTAGCGACTAACGTTGACAAAATTTGGCACCGTGGTGTTATCCAGTATTTAGAAAAAAACGAGTTTAACCCCGAAGGACATTCATGCTAAGAAGGTTGCTACATTAGATGATGATACCCCAGTTTTATGAACCGTGCAAATAGAGCACCTTTTTTTCATAGAAAATATTCGTTTTCCGACAGAAATCGAACCTGTATCCTATAGCCTGACGTATAGGATACAGGTTTGATTCCTGTCGGAGGACGAATATTTTCTATGAAAATTTCTCGGATATTCTGGCCGGTAAATGTTATTAATACTGTTTATTATAAAACAGAGCATTTACTAAAATATTTGTATGTATACAAAGAATGTATAAACATAAGAAATATGTTAATATATATATATATATATATATATATATATATATATATATATATATATATATATATGAATGAAGAAATATAGTTTTAATGTGTGCTATATTTATGGGATAATGTACTCAAAATCAGAGATAGAGCGTATATAAATATAAATATAAAAGTGAACATTGAAGTCAACACTCAGAGGCGACAGTCCGTTTAATGATGGACGCAATCGTCAAGCCGCGAATGCTGGATTTTTCCTCGGCTATTTATATATATGGGTCAGTGTTGCATTGTGGGTAATCTATCCTGGCGATTATTTTTTGGGGAGTTGTTGGTTTGATTATTTATTTATTTATTTGTTTGGTTTAATTTATTTTAATTGTTTTTCATTTTCATTTTGTATTATTTATTCTTTTCGGTTTTTGATGTTTTATTAACGTAGTTAAAAATGAGGGTGGTGGATTTGCTTAGGTCGATTATTTAATAGTTTGTTTTGGTCTGAGAAGATAATTAAACCTATTTATTCGTCCAATCTTTAGATTGCTTGCTGTAGTCTATTCTGTTATTTTGGTGCGTGAACAGTTTTGAATTTATTTATTTGGATTGATTATTTTTACTTGTTTTTGCTTATTCATGCTTATTTCTTTATTAGTTCTACCGGATATTTTTGCGCGGCGATTTGTTAATTTGATTCGAATAGATTACCCACAATGCACCATTGACCCATGTAAATAAATAGCCAAAGAAAATCCAGCATTCGCTGCCTGACGATTGCGTCCAGCTTGAAACAGCCTGTCACCTCTGAATTTTAACTTCAATGTCCACTTTTTACATAGTTATATTATATCAATTTATTTTCACAATAATCCGTTCTAGTCCTCAATGATTTGCCTTTTCGTAAGTTTAGTTTCAAATTGACAAATGTTATTATGATTATTTTACAGTAATCCGTTCCAGTTCTTCATAGAGAACTACAACGGACCTTAAAAATGAATAAATATAATATATCTATATTATTTAATGAAACATTCTTGAATGAAGATATGCTGCCTAAATATATATATATTTAAATATATGATCCAGTAACTGATCATGATACCAACACTTGGCAATTTAAACGTAACCTTGTGAAAAGGCAAATCTTAGAAACTGATTATTGTAAAAAGAAAACAAACACATTATGTCTATATTATTTAATGAAAACTGTTTAAATAAAGATATGATATATATATATATATATATATATATATATATATATATATATATATATATATATATATATATCCTAAACAGGAAACAAGGAATAAATCTCTTTTACATGTTCGAGTGATGTGAATCTATCTTCTCATATATATATATATATATATATATATATATATATATATTAAGTACCTTCACTACATTTTCGATGCGTGAAATTTAAAATGAATTTATAATAATGAAAAATCATGCATGAAGCTTTCTTTTCAGCGTTCATTGAAAGCTAATTGATTAAAGTTACTATTTCCAGTTAGCAAAATACTCTGGTGTACTTTTAATAGAAAATAAATTGATTGGTATCTCAACTTTTGGGTCGCTTTCAGTAAAGTCATTAACATCGGTCATTTTTTAGACATTTTGACACATTTGCTAATGTTAATTCCCGGTTTTAAAAACTTACCTGACATAACTTTTCCCTCATCTCTTTATCGCAAGAAGAAAGAAAGATAATTTTTCACAACAATATTTTGCAGCAATTACAACCATAAAAATAACAATTCATAACAATTAACATCAATTATACTTATATCATAATATTACTTATTATTAACAGACATATTAAAATCTGTACATTCGATTGTTTAAAAGAGGAGAAGGGTTAACTAACAATTATTGTAACAAAGTTAACTAAGAACGATAACTCATTTAATAAAATAAAGCAAAATATAATACTCGACAGTATATCTAATTATAATCCTTATTACTAAATTAATTACATTGAACCATTATTGAGTTATTATTGAGTTATTTGGATTCAATCTCTTTTAAATATATTTAAAGTTTCTTTTCAAATAAATGTTTGGAAGGAGAAATAGTAATCGAGACAGGTAAAGTTTTCGACGGCTTAGTTCCTCGATAGCAAACCAATCTCAAATCATTTTGTAAAGTACTAACAAACATCAAAAACAAGCCTTCATGAGTAGATAGATTTGTTGGATACTGATGAGCAAAATCTCCCCCTCTTGTTTACATACACAAATATTAGTAATTTTAATTTAAATATTTCCAAAGTCTCAGTATTTTTGTATATTGTGGGATAGACAGATAGTTTAAGAAAGCATTCGTACAACGAATAGCCCATTCTCTTCTGTAGCCTAGAAATCGGATCAATGTAAGAGGAAAAAATTGAATCCACCCTATTATTCTGTATTGTAAAAAGGAGGTGAATAAAACATTTTAAAGGCATTCAAGAACATTCTAAAGAATCATTTTTCTTATTTTAAAGAATATACCACAGGTTCGTGTTAATTATTTTGAAATTTCACTGTAATAGTATTTCCATTTCAGGTTTTCATCCAAAAGTACGCGTAAAACTGTAACATATTTAACCCTCTGTATGCATCCTTTACTAATCATACCATCAAAGGAAATGTTTGTGTATGGAGAATGAAAAATAATATAATTAGTTTTATTTATATTGAGTTATAATTTATTAACATCAAGTCACTTTTTAACAGCTTCGAGTTAAGTTTTGAATAGTGTTTTCATAGATTCTGATTCATTATAAATGTTAGTATCATCAGCAAATAAGTTAAATGTTAACCTTTTTGATACATTTAGTGAAGATCAGAAAAAGAAGTGGACCAAGGACTGAACCCTGCGGAACACCACATGCAATTGTACGTGAATTTGAATATTACCAGTTGAAACATATTGATCTCCATCAAATATATATTATTTGAACCAATTGAAAACATTTTCCTCTGATGCCATCATGATAAATTTTAGGATTTCATGGGTGACTTTATCAATCGCTTTTTGAATGTCAATAAGGACCTCACATTCAGTCTTTCCTCAATCCAATTAGGATCTTATAGTGATGCTTATCGAAACATGGTCAATAGAGTGTTTTGTCTTGAAATCCAAATTGCATTGGTGGTTGAGGAAAGAATAGGGACATTTGTACATTTGTTTTTCAAATACTTTCCTAAATACAAGTAGAAGAGAAATCAGCCTATAGTTTGATGGTAATGCTTAATGGTTTAACAATGAGTATAATTTCGGCAGTTTTTAATTTATTAGGAAAAATAACTTGTCAGAAGAACTGGTTAATAAGTTGAACAAGAGGTTGAGAAATGAAAGTTCCAAGAATTTTCAATAATTTAACAGGTTTAATATTGGGGCCAACCGATTTGGAAGGATTAATATTTAATATAATGTCTGTAACTATCAAATGTGTAACCTGTGTAAGAAATAAAGATTTTGTATTTTTATTAGAAAAATAATCAGGATGAGATTTAGGTGCTTCGGGAGTATTCTGTGATATATTTCGTGCAACACTAAAAGAATAGCCATTCAAGACGTTTGACATCTCAACTAAATCACATGTAACCTTTCCATTACGGTTTTTAATGTTATTGATAGTATAATTAATAATAAGGTTTTTGTAACTAATCAGGGATTTTATGCCAGACCATACTTTCTTCATATTTTGAGCGTGGAAATAATTACTTCTGGTTACTTCAATTCTGTAGCCACACGGGTTCTAAATTTTTTAAATGTAGATATTAGTTCCAGAGGTGGTTTTCTCATTTGCTTTTATCTCAGATTCTCATCATTTTTTTGTATTTTGTTATTTATCTATGGTTTATTCCTTAATTTAGTGTCTTTCCTGGTCAATTTCCTAATTGGTATATCCATGTTGGTTAGTGATGCAATATCACTTAAAAAGTTACTATAATTATTATTAGCACTTGTATCGTTATTGTCTAGATATGAAAAGTCAGTTTTGATGAAAACCATTAATAAACTTTTCTTCATCAAAGTTCGAATCATCATATTTGGATTTAGTGGCATTTTCAAGAACCAGACAATGGTGAGAAGTACATGTCAAGATGCTAATACAGGTTATTTTGGCACTAAAGATATTAGTGTAAATATTGACAATAATAGATGAAGATTGATCAGATATTCTCTTAGGATGATGGATGCATAGCAGGAAGTTGTTCAATAAAAAGTTATTAATGAACTCATATCAATGGGTGTCATAATTAAGAAAATTAATATTAAAATTGTCTATTATAAAGACATGTTTGCTAGATAGACTGGGAAAAATAGACTGGAAATAACTAGAAAGGCTTTCTAACATCTGAATTTGCCTGTCTGTAAGTACAACAAAATAGTATATTTTTGCCACTTTTACTTTCAGCCTCTACCCATATTGTTTCAAAGTGGTTAGACTTGTAATTTAAATCATCACAGTTATTGGAAAGAAAAGCTAATATTTTGTGTAAGCGATGGAGTTTTGAAGAATCTATATATATATTTTTAAGTGTTTCAACCCAAGCAAGGCGAGAAGCCACTAGCACGAAAGGCGTTACAGAGAGTTGGAGCTAGAGCAGATAGGAGTGATAGAGGAAACTATGAAGAGAAGGATAGGGGATAGATCAAGACATCTGGATACATCGATTGACATTACATTTGAATAGTTGGACATTATAGCTATCAGGGAAACAGGAAACGGGGAGGGAGTGACACAGGCGTGAAGTTTGAGTCATGAAGCTATTGGAGTAGAAGAGACGGCTACATTTAACAGTTTCGACAGTGAAAGCGTGAGAACGAGATGCCAGCCTAGTAGAAAGCTTAAATTCATGAGATCTGGGAACCAGCGAAAGCAGCTCATCAGAGCAGTTACCGTGAATGTATTTGTAAAAAAGACAGAGGGAAGCAACGGCACATCTGTGAGAGAGCAACTGCAGACGAGATGCCAGATCAGGGCCAATTACACTGCATATCAATCTCTGGAATTTATCAAGTACCTTGAGACAAACAGAAAGGGATCCAGACCATATATGGCAGCAATACTCCATGCAAGTTTGAATGGTTGATTTGTAGATTTGAAGGATCGACTCTGGAGAGAAAAATTTCCTGGCCTGGCACAGGGAGCCAACTTTCCTTGCGGTGGACGAAGCTATTGACTCAATGTATTTGTTCCATCTCAGGTCAGCAGTCATTGTGAGACCGAGCAGTCGCAAAGAGGTGCTCTCGTAGAGTTGAGCGTCAGACATTCTAATGGAGGGCAGGAATGATTCTTTGTGGTGAGTAATAGACAGCAGTTTTGTTTTTGAGGCATTAAAGTTAACCAGCCAATTCTTGCCCCAGTTCACAACCGATTGTGAAAAACGGCCAGGTTAGTTTTGTCAGCGACACTAGATTTGCTTTTGGGGCAGGAGTAAATAGAAGTGTCGTCCGCGGAGATGCCTACATGGGAACCTATGACGTCAGGAAGATCGTTGATGAAGATAAGAAACAGAGTAGGGCCTAGGATGGAGCCTTGGGGAACACTTGCGTTCATGAAATAGGAGTTAGAGGTGAATCCATTGATAACGACCTTCAATACACGGTTTGACAGGAATAATTTTATTAAGTCAAACAATCGACCTGAAATTCCATAACCCTGAAGCTTGCGAGGGATATTAATATTAATCGTTATGGGCTTTTCAATGGAATCTGATACTCCAATTACATCAAATGACCTCTTTGGGAGGGCAGCTAAAGAAATTAATTCATCATGAATTAACTAGTTATCAAAGTTATAAAGTTACTGAAGAGCTAAGCTTCTTACGTTAGTGTGTAGAATAAAGAGATTTATGCGCCTTGTTATTAAGCATAGTGAAATATTGTGAATTAATGCTTTGAGGAATGTGTTCATCAGTATCATAGTCACTTAAACTAGGCATTTTGGAAAGACCTGAAATCATCTCAAAAGTAGGAAAACTATAACTAAAGGGAGGCACAACAATATCATAAGTTTGAAAGATCATAAAAATGAAAAACAGTGTAATATTTTGATGACATGAGTTAGTTTAATATTACATAATTTTGATAATATGGGACAAAAATAATATAGAGAGGTTTAAAGGCTTTATACAGCTTGATAGAGTTCTGCACTTAAAAAGAAATAAATAAAAGAGAAACAAATTGGAATTATACTAAGAAACGTCAATGATTTAATTAATAAAAAAGAAATAAAAATTAAACTACCAAACATTAAATAACTAGTTACCAGAATTTTTTTTAACCCCATTTGCATACTATTCTCCTCTAGAAAAAAAACATTTACTTTTCTTTATCTGCAGTCCATCAATGCCTTTTGAAAATTTCTTTTTTATTACCAGATCTCTCTAGGGTAAGTCAGGGTATCCCTTCTTGAAACAGAGTATACTTTCTTTTTACAGTCTTTATTTGGTGTTTCTTTTATATTTTGCAAGTTGTAGACTTGATTTTGAATGCCTTTCCTTTCCCACATTTGTCTACCATTTTTCCAGGGAGTATTTTCTTTCTTGTTGTACTAGGTTTCTTTCTTGCCTTGAACAATTTGCTAATTTAATTAAAAAAAAATTGGTGCCTATTTCAAGGACATCATTTTCTAGATCCATGACTTTAGAATATACCAAGTTTACAGTATTCGACAATATCTCCACAACATTTGACAATGTTTAAAGTTGCTCGTTCATTTCCATACATTGACACATTAGATAGCAGGCGAAGTGTACTTTTGTTGCTGTTAAGGGGTCAAAATGAAGAGTATTATTTTGCTCAGCCAACTCAGTTCGGTTTTCGTTGAAGTCACTAGTGAGTTTGAATTGAATGTGAAGTTTCTGATGCAATAGTGTTGAAAAAGTTTAAATAAGTAGAATAAAAAAATAAAAAAGTGGAATAAATTAAATACAGCATACTCGAAAAAATTAAATAAATACGAAAAAGTAAAGAAAATATTGAGCTTACAAAACTCTCAAAAAGCCAGTCAACTATTCACGTTTTCATTTTCGTATTCTCCTCATTTTTATATTCAAAACAAATTGTTCATAGCAGAAATAAAAAAGATTAATTAGTAATTTCTGGTAAATATACACTTCATTAACTTTATTTGCGGAATATGAGCTGATTTAAAGTATAATTAATCTAATTTGAATAACAGAGAAATGGATTTTTTAAAAACAAACCGTGGCGGTGATTACGTGCTTGTCGTCATCGCTAGGCCATTGCGGATCACGTAAAATATGATGATAAATGAGTCAACATATTTATTGTTATTCTACGGAGAGTTTATCTGTTAAACTATAATTTAAGAAAATGACGAGTGAGCAACTTTTTTTAATAATTTTTTTAAGTATTTATTATTTTTTTAAGAATGCATTGTCGGCTGAAATGAAGCAAGATTGAAATTATATTGTGCGGCATTAAAGAATAGATCTTCTTACTCATTCCTCTCTCTCTTTTCTCTCTCTCTTTTCTTTCTCTCTCTCTCTCTCCCCCCTCTCTCTCTCTGTATATACATATATATGTGTGAGTGTTTGAGTGCATATGTTTTTGTATGTATCTGCATGTGTGTGTATATCTGTGTGTGTGTGTACACTTTATATGTTTTGGGATTTTTCACAGTTACAGCGATGTATCATATTTGTTTTTGTCTTTTCAATGGAATTTCTCTCAATCAGCAGTATTTTTCATTTATCTCTGCCCCCCTTCCAAAAGATAATTTAATGTAAATAAGTGTTTGAGAGAACAATAAAAACACCGCAATTTTTTCTTAATCAAGGTCACATTGATATAATTAAGACAGAGAAATGAAAGAAGATCAATTTGCACGAGAGGATGCCTTAAACATGAAACATTAGCAAAACATACAGGCGGATAAAAGAGTAATTCATAATTTCTGGTAAATTATAATGTTTAGATTGGTGTGCAGCAAGAAAAATAGGATTGCTACATAAACAGTTGAACTGTACACACGGTCGATAAAGAGTTAACTCTCAAAAGCCAACGTTGGCATAATTTTACACTTTGATACAATAATTTTCTCATACAATATATATATATATATATATATATATATATGTGTGTGTGTGTGTGTGTGTGTGTGTGTATGTATATATATATGCGTTTGTGTGTTGGTTTGCATGGCTGCGCATGTGCTGAGTAATATTTCCATGAATTATATATATATGTATATATATATATATATATATATATATATATATATATATATATATATATATATATATATATATATATATATATATATATATATAAAATATGTGGTGCAGTTCAATTTATATTACAATGAATCGTTCATACAAAAAGTAGATTAGTAATGCTGATGATATAAAATGGCGAAATCCCTTGAGTAACAAAATTTTAAAGGTGCCTTACCCTACAAATAAATCGATGAATGTTATGATCCTTGTTTTTAAAAATCATAAGCTGTATAAGTTCTTTCTTTAATACGCAAGTACTTTCAACTGTACATTCTGTCATCTTCAGGCACGGGAATTATTTTGTTTTTGGTAAAATTTCCGGTAGCATCCGAGACAAAAAATATAATGCAAATCGAAATAAGTTTTTTTTCTGAAATGTGTTATTGATAACGGATACAAACTTTTGGAGCGCAGACGCAACGCGAATGTTGATTTTTTTCTACAAATTAAGAGAGTGCGTTTTTTTACAAATATGGCAATTTGAGAATTTTGTTTCTTGTAGGATTTCTCCATTTTATATCATTAACTTTACTAATCTAATTTTTGTATGAATGATTCATTGTAATATAAATTGAACTGCACCATATATTTTATTTAAAAGAACTGATCCGATGTGCAAATCTTTGGGATAACAACTGAGAAATTATTCTATTTATTGAACTATTTAGTTTATGCCACATTGACACATATACTCCTACAACAAAATGAGAAATGCACCAGAAATTGTATAAAAAATAAATTAAAGCATGTTGTCGGTCGTATTCAATGAAATGTGCAGGAAAGAATGATTGCTGCCTAAATACACAATATATATATATATATATATATATATATATATATATATATATATATATATATATATGTGTGTGTGTGTGTGTGTGTGTGTGTGTGTGTGTGTGTGTGTGTGTGTGGACATACCACTTTTGGTATCAGTTGACCCTATTTTTAGGGGAACAACTGAACCCTTTATTACGCTCACCGGGGTAAACTGTTCTAGCTCCATATTGAGGGGTTGGGCAACGATTATCTAAACAAACTTAACCAGTTTAATATTTTTACAGTATATTTTTAAAAATATTAAAAAAGTGCATTTTTGTTTACATTTTTAACAACAAGAATGCAAGTAAAATTCAACATATATTTTTAAATACATGTGTGTAAATATTTTTTTTGAAATCAATTATTGTTGTAATAAACAATATCAGAAAAATATTAAATAAAATTTTTATTCCATTTTTTCAAATGTGTAAATTTCTGTACAGCAATTTTGGATAATTAGCAGTGCAAAAAGTTAAAATCATTTTTTTCATACAAGGACAGAATCAACATACTTCACGTTTTATAAAGAAATCACAAATTATTCCTTACAAAATTAATTTTATAATCAACATATCCATTATTACAAGCAATAATATTATAAAATAAAATATTTACTTAAAGTTTTGGATGAAAGTTCTTAATGATGACATTTTTGTGAATTTTGCTGTTTAAAAGAATTGAAAAAATGGATAAAAAAGGAAAAAGACGATATTGACAAGACTTTTAAACAATAAATGTCTTCTTCTTTACATTTTTGTGGTATATTTTTAATAGATATAGAAATAGTTAATTTATCGAATTTAATTATTGACATTAACTTTGTGATAAATTCTTTAATAATTATTATTTTGTTATTAATTTCACAGTGAAAAAACGTTACCTTTCTTTTTAATGTCTACATTTTATTTATGAATGACAGAAAACATCAACATACTTTAAAATAAATACTTGATTGTTCTGTTAAATAAAAAAACACATCATTGTTTGAAAATTAATTTTATACAGAGTATCGTCATTGAAGAAGAATAGCGTAGAAAATATGAAATTTCTATTAACTTTTTTATTTTTATGTTTTAGAATTCGTAATGACACTTTTGAATTTTGCACCGAAAATGTTTGTTTAAAGATGGATTATTGCAAGTTAAAATAAAATACATACTTTACTTACTTCACTATCACGAGTAATAAACTTAACTTAATCCAATGTAATAAGTAAAAAAAATCTTTAAAATAATTTAATTTCTTAATCCAATTCCAGCAACGAACACAGTTGACAGTTGGCCCCCATCGTGTCAGGTGAGCTACATGCACTGTATCAGGCTGAGTTAAGGATTGCGTTGATTTTGACACATTTCGTCAGCTATCGTGCGCCCCTCTAATGCAGTGAAATTCTTTATTTCGGTTTTTCTCTTGCAAACTGCATTCTAAATAGAAACCCAAACAAAATCCTTGGAAATGGAATATCAATGCACTTTGGTGCAATAATTAGGAGACCGCTCTACTTGACCACCTTTTTGTTACCTTTTCATCCCCAAATTCTCTGACTTAAGGTGAGAAATGTACGTCCCACAGGAAGATTTTTGCTTGCAACGGCCTTCTGCAGAGATGGAGAAAACAGAAATAGATAAAAGTTCATGAGGATTCATCTGTAACATATATATATATATATATATATATATATATATATATATATATATATATATATATATGTGTGTGTGTATGTGTGCGTGCTTGTATGTGTGATTTTGTGGTTTTGTGAGTGTGTGGGTGGGTGTGACGATTAGTTGTCTATGTACACACATAAATATGTATGTATATATGTCTATCTATTAAAAGTTCTTATATATACATATGTATAAATGAATGCAGACGGACACATGGACACGCATACACACACACATATATATATATATATATATATATATATATATGTGTGTGTGTATGTGTGTGAGTATGCGTGTGCATGTGTCCGTCTGCATTCATTTATCCATATATATAAACGGTGAAACGAGAAATTATATATATATATATATATATATATATATATATATAGGTATAATCGAATGGATAAATACCCATAAATGTACAAGCGAGCGTTCGTATACAAATAATACACACACACACACACACATATATATATATATATATATATATATATATATATATATATATATATATATAGGTATACTCTGTATTGTAAGAAAACAATACTCAATTGAAGTGCCCCAAAACGAAGTGAGTAAACTGTTTTTGTCTATATGATAAAATTCTTATATGTACATATATATATATATATATATATATATATATATTTGTATTTAAAAAAATAATTACTCTCTATTATATTCTATATTGAGCATTTGCAAATAAAAAATCCGTTTTAAAAAATTAATCTTCATCAATAAGCTCCGGAAAAAACTGTTCAAATTTGAGAACTTTAAGGTTTGTTAACTTTTCATATTCTCAAAAATACTATGGAACCTATACTGTTGGAATATTCCATAAAAACTTTCCTGCAACAAATATAAAAAATACAACTTTAAACTTATTGAAAAAACAGTGAATTTTATAAAAAGATTATAGTGAAAAATATTTTACTTTCTTAACAATGATTGTAACTCTAATGGCAAAAACAATTTCGGATTTTCGTCTGCAATATGCCCACCACAACAAAAAGAACTGATTGATGTTGAAAATGGTTTAATAAATATTATAAATAAAATAGAAAAAAAGAAAAAAAGCAATAATAAATTACAAATACGATTATTTAACATTAAATTTATAAATAATTCAAATAAACTATTTATTCAAGCTAATAAATCAAAAACAATATATAAAATGAATCATATTAATATTATAAACTAATCTTAAAATAGATACATAAATTTTATAAAATCACTAAAAATGAATCAGAATATAGCATAAAGAAGCAAAACCTATTGCAAAAACATTGAAATTAGATAACAGAATAAAACAGAAGAACTATTTATTAAACTAAAAGTTTATAAAGAAAATTGCTTAAATAACATTACATGTAGATTATTAAATGCTAAAAAATGAAATATAGGAAATATTAGCTAATACATAATAAAAAATATGTTCAAATTTAAGAAAAATATTAAATATTAATCAATGGAAGAATACAAAAGAAACCAACAATTGGTTCAGCAATATTGCAAACAAAAATAACTGCACATTTGTAAAAGTAGACATTAAAGACTTTTATCCATCAATTATCAAAAATATATTGAATAAAGGGTTAGATTTACCTAATAAAACATCTAAATATTGAAGAAGAATAACATATAATTAAACATTTTACAAAATAACTATTATAATATAACAATGATATATGTTCTAAAAAGCAGAATAACAATAATTTTGGCCTAAAAATGGGTAGTTACGATACAAACTATATAATAAAACAAATAATAACCCTATAAACATAAGCAGAAATTCAAAACACTTAACTAATATATACAAAAAATATATCAATATCTATTAATAAAAGACTTATCACAAGTCATTAAAAAGAAAACAATAGAAATAAGCTATAGTTTTGTGAACAATATGGAAAAAATAATAAATAAACATAATAAAAAATGTTAAACAAAAATAATAATACAAATCAAAATAATAAATTGAATTTGTCGAAGTACAAAAAACAGTCCACTTGATAATAACTGTTTAACCACAAATATAATATATAATGCAATTGTATCAAATAATATAAATACAGAAGAAATATTTATATACTGAGCTACTGAAACAACATTTAAGGGAATATTTAGCAATCATCAAATTTCATTCAAATTAAATAAATATGCAAGGAAATCGACATTATCCCAATATATATGGAGACAAATTGAAAGAAATATATTTATAAAAATTAAACGGGAACTAATAAAAAAGTACCTTCAAATAATATTAAACATAGAACATGTAAATTATGCCTGGAAGAAAAATTATATATAATAAATTTTAACAGATTTTAAAAAAAATCAAATGAATTAATGGGCAAATGTAAACATTTTTAAAATTATCTAATTTGTAACATTAAGACCAACATAATATTATTATCATAAATTTTAACAAATATCTAATTTTGATATGTAGATATGTTGGAAATATATATATATATATGTATATATATATATATATATATATATATATATATATATATATATATATATATATATATATATATATATATATATATATATATATATACAAAAAAACAATGAAGAGTAATAATTTTGATAACACAAAACATATATAATTCATTTTGATGTAATATAAAAGAACAATGAAAAGTCAAAATATACAATAGAAACATAATTACATTAGAAATAATGCTTTTATGCGCAAGCTCGTGATCACGCCTAGGAGCATGATGCGACTGTTATGTGTGCGTAGTGAAAGTATACTCTTGTAGACAATTTGCATTTATGAACAGACTGATGGACACGCGGTTGAATGTCATCATGCGTCACTTGCGAAGTGGAAAAATTGCAAAATAAAAACAACGGACACTTATATAAAAAAAACTTGAAAATTGAACAAGAACCATATATATGAATATATACAGAGCCGCCAACATTTTATACAGATTTCAGGAATGGGAAAACTTGTCTTTCGTAGTTTTATCTATAGACGACCCTGAAGGTTGTTGTGTATCACAGAAAAGCGAGACTACGTTGGCGGCCCTTAGACAAGAAATTGAAAATATATGTGCATCAATTCCACTGGACAATTAGGCGAACTTTGCCCTAGAAGCAATTCACCGTACTAATAATTGTCTAAAATCTAAAGCCCACTATTTTGACCATATCTTGTGATTATAGAGACCAAAGGTAACTTTTATTAATCTCGTGATGCTTGAATTAATTTAGTATTACAATATCTATACAGGTTTTTACTTTCTTGACCTGTGTATACATTTTGGGGCCAATTTATTTATCTTATCATTCCGAACCATATTTGATGCCAATTCATATATATATATATATATATATATATATATATATATATATATATATATATATATGAGAGTATATATATATATATATATATATATATATATATATATATATATATATATGAGAGTATATATATATATATATATATATATGAGAGTATATATATATATATATATATATGAGAGTATATATATATATATATATATATATGAGAGTATATATATATATATATATATATATGAGAGTATATATATATATATGAGAGTATATATATATATATATATATATATATATATATGAGAGTATATATATATATATATATATATATATATATATGAGAGTATATATATATATATATATATATATATATATATATATATATATATATATATATATATATATATGAGAGTATATATATATATATATATATATATATATATATATATATATATATATATATATATATATATATATATATATATATATATATATGAGAGTGAGCGTGTTTGTGTGCGTGTCCGCACAGGCATGTAAACATTCAGATATAAATATGTACGTAAAAGAAATAATGGTAAAATAAAAGTGAAGTGGAAAATCTTGTCGGTCTACGTCTTTCCTTTTTTGAATTGATAAATTTCCACAAGGAACGAAACGCATTGACATAAAAAGTTTGCCATTTGTGTTATAAATTTTAATTTTTATTTCGACATACCGTTACTTCAAATAATTATCATTAACGGATACCCGTATTTGAGTAGACAATCTTTTTTTTTAAGAGTCGAAGGCAGTGCATGCATTTTTGTGGCGGAACCTGTATATGTTGAAATTAATTGAAGTGGCAAAACTGGAAAATTTATTTTTGCAATATGTTTCGATCTTTCAGGAAGGTCATCACAGTTAAAATGCAGATATTTATAAACTAAAATCTGTATTTTTGCAAAGAAAAAGGTATCATTTGGAAAATGACGTTAGGTTTTCAACTTCAAATTTGAGATAATTGGAAAATATTTGTTATGGAAAGGAATTCGTCAGGCTGTCGAGAGTGCGAAATAATTCTATTCCATTTGATCATTAATCAAAACACGTTCTTGAATTCTAGGATTTTCATTTTCTACAACCCCCCACCCAACATATATTACAATTTCTATCTCTGATTTCTTTTTATGTTTTTTTTACTACATGGCATTTCTACTAATGACGTTTCGCATTCATTTTTAGTTCTCATATGTGTTTCTACAACGTGGTGTGATTTTCTATATTTCATATTTGTGTGATAGCAAATGGTTTGCCTGTCTTTATTTAAATTATTTCCCAGTTTCTCCGATGAAAGTTTTCTTGTTAGTTTTTGCAGCCATATTTTGTTTTGAATGTTCAGGAAATCATTTTGAAAATATGAAACACATCTGCACGTTTCGGAAATATCCAAGGAAAACAAACCTCCATTTTGAAAATCGCACTCCATAAAACAGTGTATAAACGAGTAAATAATTCAAAAATATAATTTTTATGTGCACTGGAAAGCTAAAATATAATTAAAATATCTCTTTTAAACGCATATTTGAGAATATGTATATACATAAGGAAAGGAATATACAAAGTATATATATATATATATATATATATATATATATATATATATATATATATATATATATATATATATATATATATATATATATACATATCATGTAAATGTATTTAAACTCGGGGGGTGGGAAAACATGGATAGCATAATTTTAAAACAAATTGGCATCCGAGGAAAAAATTGTAAAAAAGAAAGACCCAGAAACCTCCGAACAGGGCGAAAGAAATCGTCCAGAACCTTACATTTCTGGCACAAAGAAAAAAAACAGTGTGTAATAAGTTAAAACGAAGAGTGTTCAATACGTTTAGTAGAGCAAAAGTAAAATAAATAAATCCTAATGCGCCAGGTACTACCTACCTAGGTTTCACCACATAGGATCATCAAGGTGAGATGGCGAGTTCATTCTGATGATATATATATATATATATATATATATATATATATATATATATATATATATATATATATATATACATATATATATATATATATATATATATATATATATATATATATATATATATATATATATAATGGACTCGCCCGTCGGTTTCGACATGAGAATCTGACACCTTAGTTGATTCAGTTATGAAATTTTTTTACGAATATTTTGTAAAGCATTTCACCCCAAGCAAGGCGGAAAGCTACTAGCACGCAAGGGGTTTCAGAAGATTTAGAGCGAGAGCAGATAGGAGTGATAGAGGAAAGGAAGTAGAGAAGGATAGTGGATAGATCAAAGCAAGTGGAGATGTCGATTGACATTACATTTGAGTAGTTGGAGATTATAGTTGTCAGGGAAACAGGAAAAGGGAAGGAAGTTCCACAGATATCAAGAGAAGAGACGGCTACATTTAACAGTTTCAACAGTGAAAGGGTGAGAGTTAGATGCCAGCCTCGTAGGACGCTTGAATTCATGAAGTCTGGGAACCAGCGAGAGCAGCTCATCAGAGCAATTACCGTGAATGTATTTGTAAAAAAGACAGAGAGAGGCGACGGAATGTCTGTGAGAGAGCGACTGCAGACGAGATGCCAGATCAGGGCCATCCACGTTGCAAATCCATCTCTGGATCTTATCAAGAACCCCGAGGCAAACAGAAGGGTCTCCAGATGATATATTGCATATATATATATATATGCTATATATATATATAGTACCCGATAGTGCACTGTTTTTTCTCATGATATAAGAAAATAACATGAAGAACTTAAGCATACATTATTCCTTGAAAAACATAACCATCCGAATTAGCATAACTACAAATTCAAACTAACAACATCGAGAATTTTAAAAGCATGAAACAGAAGCTCATTTCTGTCTGAACACTGAGAAGAAACAGAAAGAAAATTATGGGTTCACCACAAGAAAATGCCCTCTAACAATATACTTGTTGCAAGGATTTGAAAAAGATCTACTCTTTATAATATTACCAATGAAGAATTAAGAAAAAACATAATTCATGAATTTCAAAGGAAATTCATACAAGATGCAATCAAAATAAGAAATTCGATGGCTGTATTAATATGAGCGGATAAAACAGAATATATATAAAATGATCAGATGGGAATATGGAAGCTACAAGATAATATCAGAAAATCATACAAGAACGGATAATATAGAATATGAATTTAATTTAAAAGTTAAATTTATGGAAACTAAACTGAATTTAATAAAATAAACGAAAAGCCAACAGTAGCATAAACCAAACGGAAATGTCTTAAAAATTATTTTTAAAGCATAAAAGAGAAGCAAAATATAATTTTATACAATTCAATATAAATGAATTCTATCTGTCACGGAGAAAAATTTACAATTATTGAATATAGCGAAAGAATATATAGAGATAGATAAATAGGAATAAAGTATTATGAGTCATTGTTTAACAATATGATTCATGGATGAGACAAAGCGAGAAAAATAAATTTGACGTTAAAATGGGGTATCAAGATGGATCATTTTCAACTATATATATTAGAAAATACATAAAAATGTATATACAGTATTAGAAAAAAAACGTACGCACATGCTAAGCTAAGGAAAGCCACAATTAAATAAATTAAAAAGATTGGATTTGATATATATACAAATGAAAGAAAAAGATGATTCTTTAAATATTAAATTAAACGTAAGGGAAAAGGAATGCTACCATCTTAAAGAATAAATCTCCTATATATGTAAACAGGGTATGAAAAATACTTCCATCTTTAATAGGAATTATAGCGAAAATGATAAGTAGAAGAATTACAGACCAGTCTTTGGATAAAAAAAAGATTTATTAAATCAACAGAAGAATATGGAATGACGTTAAGAATAGCAGATTCAAAATGAAATTAGAATATTAGACCAAAACCCAGAAATGAAAAATAGTGTTAGGAAACTACTAATATTTAATGCGCAATGGGGGCACCTCGGCGTGGTGTAATGGTTAGAAAGCTTGTCTTGCTAGACTAATTACGACTTAGAAGTGATTTCGATCCTCACTGGGTGCCCCATACTCTCGGCCTTGTACCACATCTAAGCCGGACTTAGAAAATCAATATTTAATGTGCGATAGAATCAGAAAGATGATAAAAAAACATAGAAAAAATAAAAACTTATTGAGACGCATTTTCAGAATATTCACTCGCTACAACTTAAATTGTATCTACAATTTCATGGATAACACTGAACAAATAAAAAAAATGTATCTACAACATCATAAATAAGGACGATACAAAACAATAACAAAAACAAACTGTCCAATGCAATAACATTTCATGGATAAAAATTTGATATACAAAAGGCGAAAGTGAATCCAGCAGCGAGAATTCAAATCGGAATATCTGGGAAATAATTTCAAGAGCAATTGTTAGTATTCAAATATGTGAGATAAATCAACAAGGCCATGTGAACAATACACATATGGGGAGTAAAAATGAGAGTTGTTCAACGGAATAAAAGAGAGGATTGATTGATAGATTATCAATCTTTTTCAGCATATTTAAAGCCAGGAAATATTTTAGATTTGAATAAATTTTGGTGGGTCGAAAATAATGTTATATTGAAATAAGTCCTACTATTTAACCCATAGCTGTTTGGAGAATAGGAATATTCATGGCTTTGCCAAGACTGTTTGCGCATAAGTGGATATAAAGAACTCGACCGGAATTGGACGTCGGTTCTCAAAAGAAAATATGAAGAAATCGAAAGGAAGAAGTTGCAATTTATGTAAGGAGAAGAAACCGAAAAGCCAAGCAGTCAAGAACGTGAATGGGTTAATAAACAAAACGAATGAAATGCTATATATATATATATATATATATATATATATATATATATATATATATATATATATATATATATATATATATATATATATATATATCGGGTGTAACAGCATAATTGTCCAATTGTTAGATTAAGCTGTGTACCGTTGTCTCTTAAAAAAGTTTAAAGATGTCTTACTGGAATTCTCCAAGGATTTTGCAACACTAATGGACTCTACTTGGAGCAATAAGAATATATTTTGCACTCAGTTAAATGATGATTGAAGATCACTCTTGCTGCTGATGAAGTTTTCATCTCAACTGTTCCCTCCTTTATAAATTGATTCACCGTTCTCTTGATGGTTCTTGAATGGATTTTATAGAGGAAATCCAAAATATGAATGTTGGTACCATTACTGAAAGACTGAATGATTTATTCCTCTCACGATTGTTCAGTTAGGAAGACATAGTGAGACTGACAGAAAACGAGTTTAACCTGTTCTCATTCTAGCTGAACAACTCAAACATACAACAAAAGGTGTCAAGGTTGCTAAATGTCTTAACTGAAAACCTGGAAAAAAGTAAGTCTGATTTTAGTGATATTTTATATATTAAACATTTTGGGCAATGGACAGTTGTCCCATACTGTTATATGATTTGGGCAATTTTGCTGTTACACCAGTTATACACAAACCCCCCATATATATATATATATATATATATATATATATATATATATATATATATATATATATATATATATATATATATATAACCTGAAAGGTAAAAATAGGTAGGTATATGAGCGCGAGATCGTAAAATAAATAAAAATAATATAAAAATTTAAGTACATGATAATTTCTTCTGCTTGAAACTCAGAGTTGTACAATTAATGTATTCTCTGTCTCTCTCTCTATCTATCTGTCTGTCTGTCTGTCTGTCTGTCTCTCTCTCTCTCTCTCTCTATATATATATATATATATATATTAATATAGATATATATGTGTGTGTGTTTCGTTAAAAACGACTGACAAGATACTATGCTTACTCTCCTTGTTCCTTGCCTGGTCAAGTAATTTAATAATTGTTTTATTGGGCAGCAATCCCACTTTTATACAAGTCTCGTTAACAACCACTGTTGGCTGCCGGGACATTTAATTTTATAATTCTGTATTTCGGCAGATGTTCGTCTTTTTCTTCAAAAACAACTGACAAGATAAAAAGCGGTTACTTAATGGCTGTGGCGTCATGTAATTTAATAATTCTGTATTTGGAAATCTATTCCGCTTTTATAAAAATTTCATTGAAAAAGGCTTAAAAGATATTGCGATTACACTCCTTTTCCTTTGCCGGGTTAGTAATTTAATAATTGTGTCTTTGTGCATTAGTCCCTTTTTTATATAACTCTCGTTAAAAAACACAAACAATATGCTGTAGATGCGTCCTGTTAATGTAATTTAAGAATAGTGTCTTTGGGCATCAGCCCCTTTCTTATATAACACTGGTTTAAAAATACTATCCATATACAGAAGTTATTTTCCTTTAATTTAATTTCATAATTGTATCTTTGGGCATCAGTCACTTTTTTTATATAACTTTCGTTGAAACCCACTAACAATATACCTTAGATATTCCCATTAATTTAATTTAATATCTGTGTCTTTCGGCATCAGACGCTCGTTTATATAACGCTCGTTAAAAACCACTAACAATATACCGTAGTGATTTCCCTCTAATGTAATTTAATAATTGTGTCATTGGGCATCAGTCCCATTTGTTATATAACTCTCGTTTATTCCCACTTACAATTACATAGTTACTTCCCTTTAATTTAATATAATAATTGTGTATTTGGGCATCAGTCCCTCTTTTATATAACTGTCGTTAAAAACCACTAAAAATGTACCGTAGATACTTCCCTTCAATGTAATTTAATAATTGTGTCTTTCGGCATATGTCTCTTCTTTATATAACTTCTCGTTTAACCTCATTAATATTTATCGTAGTTACTTCCCTTTAATATAATTTAATAATTTTGTCTATGGATATCAGTCCCTGTTTTATATAACTGTCGTTAAAAACCACCAACAATATACCGTAGTTAATTCCCTTTAATGTAATTTAATAATTGTGTCTTTGGGAATCAGTCCCTCTTTTCATAACTCTCGTTTAAAACCACTAACAATATGCAGTAGTTACTTCCCTTTAATATAATTTAATAATTGTGTCTTGGCATCAGTACCATATTTTATATAACTCCCGTTTAAAAGTACTAACAATATACCGTAGTTACTTCCCTTGAATGTAATTTAAAAATTGTGTCATTGGGGATCAGTGCCTCCATTATATAACTGTCCTGAAAAACCACTAACAATATACCCTAGTTAATTCACTTTAATATAATTTAATAATTGTGTCTTTGGGCTTCAGTTCTTCCTTTATATAATTCTCGTTTAAAACCACTAACAATGTACCGCAGTTTCTCCCCTTTAATGTAATTTAGTAATTGTGTCTTTCGGCACCAGTCCCTCTTTTATATAACTCTCCTTAAAAATCACTAACAATATACCATAGTTATTTCCCTTTAATGTGATTTAGAAACTGTGTACAAATAGGGATTTCTCCCGAAATACACAATTATTAAATTATATGACTGTCAACAAGGAATGCGCAGTTTTAACTAAACTTATATACATACATATATATATGAGTGTGCGTGCGTATGCTTGTGTGTGTGTGTGTGTGTGCTTGTGTGTGTGTGCGTGGTGGTTGTCTACTCGCTGCACAAAATTGCCTCCCAAACAGAATAAGGCGGAGAATATGATTCACTTCCGAAACCCCGATGTTTATAGTCATCCATCGCTTGCATAATACTATATGCTCCCTCGATATCAGGCAAGTCTCGATCCAATAATAAGAATGGTTATGATAACTGAAGACAGAGAGGGACGAATACATTTCAAATGGCAGACCGTGTTAATGCCTGAGTAATATCAGTGATAAGACCTTTGCCATAATTTACAGTACCGACACAGTCACAATGGGGCGCATTCTCTCTTCTAACTATTATGAAATGGACAAAGACCGACAATTATTTTAAGACATTATTTATGCTTATACGTTCTTTTATAGATACAAATATTTAAGTAAATCCTCAATAAACAGTATTAATCACATTTACCGGTCTCAATAGGTGTCTCCTCCGTGGCTAAATCGGTAAAGCACGTTAGGCTATATGACAGTTCCGTATAGGATACAGGTTCGATTTCTGTCGGAGGACGCATATTTTCTATGACAATTTCTCGAGCATTCAGGCCGGTAAATGTCGTTAATGCCGTTTATTATAAACAGAGCATTTACTAAAATATGTGTATCTATAAAAAGAACGTATAAACAAAAAATGTCTTAACATATATATATATATATATATATATATATATATATATATATATATATATATATATATGACATAAAAACTCATTCTACACTTTTCTGAGCATAACTCAATTAGGTCTCATTTAAAAACTAATGGAGACCTACCGGACACTATTCGTAACATACTTGTTGACAACAAAAATATAATAGCATCATCTACATGCAATAAAGGCTAAAAACAATGGAAGCCTTATTAATAAAAACAAAAAACCAACACTCAGTAATATCAACTAGGAACACAGCCACAATATCTTGACCGTGTTTTGAAAAATGAAAACATTATATAAATACATACATGCAACAAACTACTTGTTATTTAACAATTTCTTCCTTGAAAATGGCTAAATGTATAGCCGAAAGCGGTCGGAAAAAGACCATTCGGACAGTTTCTATATAATTTATCATAATGAAATGTGCCTAAAAGAAGGATTGCTGCCTAAATACAGACACACAGACACACAGACACACACACACACACACATATATATATATATGCGTGTGTGTATCAAAATAGATATTCAGTATATCGCCTCTTGTCCTTAGAACCGCATGAATATTCTGAGACCAGCGTATAACAGAGTTTCATTGAATAATAAAGACATATTATATATTTATCTTTACGTTGATCCTCAGTGATGAGTTACTTTAAGATGAAATTATTTAATGAAACATGTTTGAATGAAGATATGCCTAAATGCACGCACACACACACACACACACACACACACACACACACACACACACACACACAGATATATATGTGTTTATATAGGTTCATATATAAATACATATATCGATTTTACGTTCATCAGACAAAATGGTTTATTTTTTTAAAAAGTCGTTCTATTTATGCTTATTTGTGCGAAACCCTGGGTTACAAACTAATATCCATACAACTGAATATGTTAGCTCCATCACAAATATTGAGTACTTTTCAATAAGTACCGTGCATATAATATATATATATATATATATATATATATATATATATATATATGAATATAAATACTTATATATAATTATAAAACTGTTATTGGTCAGTGTTGGATTAGACCAGGGAACAGTTGTATTATAATGTGCTCAATATACGTATAAAGAAAATAAAAATTTAAGATGCAGAGCTTTTAAATGAAAACAAAAATAAAACAGCCATTTTGTTTCAACCTTTCGCTATCTTGTCATTGGCTGATCTCCTAATATTTTCAAATTTATATATATATATATCGTCATCCACAGACAGATTGATTCGCTGTATCACATCTCATCAGTGTGTCTAGACATCGAATTGCCTCAAGCCAGGATCAAAACGCGACTGATTTGGCAACAGTCGGAGATTTTCCCCCTAAGCTATCAGCTCTCGGTAGAGAGGAAGTTGATTTTTTACGTATTTTATTTTTAATAAACACAACAATGGCTCAGGGTGCTCGATTTATAGAAGAGCTTTACATCATCAGCAGTGGCAATCATTGTTTAAAAATTCGCGTTTTCCCTCTAAAGTGCTCGACCTGTGATTTTTATTTTCTCTCTCTCTCTCTCTCTCTCTCTCTCTCTCTCTCTCTCTGTGTTTTGATGGTAAATGTCTGCTATAATAGATCGCTAGGTCTTTGGCCATGATTGCTGCTCCAGGGATGAAAGGGATAATAATGGAACAGGGCGAAGGGGACATAATATGGTGATTGACGTTGCATTTATATTTTTCAAGATTCTATGTGTCAGGGAAGCAGAAAAACTGAAAGGAGTTCCACAGACGAAAGGCACGAGAAAAGATCCTATCAGAATACAACTGACGGTTGCATCTAAGTTCAACATTAAAACAGTGAAATTTAGTTGCCAATCTAATAGCACGCTTAAATACATGCATATGAGGCACAACGGAGAACCGCTTATCAGAACAATTGCTATTAAAATATTTGGAGAAAAGACAAAGGGAAGCTACGTTTTCGCTACGAAAGTGACCGTAGTTGAGAAGCCGGGTCACGAGCGATTTCATTATAACTACTTCTTTGAATTTTGTCAGAAATCTCGTGATTGTGATTATTATTGTTTTTTGTTGTTTCTGTTGCTGTTATTATTATTATTGCTGTTGTTGTTGTTATTATTTAGCAAGTTAATCATTTTCATTTGATTCTTTGATGTGTTTCTGATTGTTCGAAATTCTAATTTTGAAAAACAAATATTTATATATAGAATGGAAGTTGGTGGTAAAAACAGGTTTTATATTAATTGTAGAGTTAGCATCAATTAGAGCGATTTCAATACATTTTCGTTTTAATAAATTAATTTCTTTTCTTTCCAGTCGTAGAATTTGTAAGATCAAAATTGTATTTTAAATTAATTCTCCGAATAATCACTTCGCCAGATAAATTATTTTGAAAGAGCTGTTTGTGGACTATTTATTTTTTTTTTACTTGTTAAATTCATGTATATATTTCAATGAATAACTTAGTTTGTCTTATATACTTCTACTTCACAATTATTTTTTACTGATCTAATTATTTTGATAATTTCCATAATAGTTTTTCATGTCGTTGTAATTAGTTCAATGTGCCAGTTGTTATGAGTCGGGGGATAATATAAATGTCTATGTTCCATTAAATATTGTTTCTTATTCTTCTCCTCCTCCTCCTCCTTCTTCTTCTTCTTCTTCTTCTTCTTCTTCTTTTTCCCTTTATTATTATTATTATTATTATTATTATTATTATTATTATTATATTTTGCTATAATATAAGTTTTGTATGCTTTTCTTTTAGAATTGTGTCTGAAATATTAAGTATACTCGAGGGATTTGAAAGTATTTTCGATATACATCTTTTGTCGATACCTATGATTAGACCGATTACGATTATGGTTAACGAGCTTTTGTAAACAGGGAATGGGAGTGATAGTAAAAAGAGAAATGTTTACAGACAACAGCATCTCCCCAAAAAAGATGATGATGATAATGATGACGGAGTTTATTTTATAATTAGATCATTTTTCTAGCTGAATTATGTGGACATCTTTCATTTTTGGTTGTCGTTGGTTTTGTTGTGACACAATATCGACACATTTTAATTTTCATCAACAAATGAAATTGTTAATTCTAAATAAATTAGTGCATTTCGGAGATTTACTAATATTAAATGTGGCGGATTTATAATAGAATATTACTAGTTTAATTAAAATACTTTTAAAAGCTTCTAATATTTTCTCCATCCCACGCGTAATGCGAAAAGAAATGTCTACATCCACAGAATCAATTGTATATATATATATATATATATATATATATATATGTGTGTGTGTGTGTGTGTGTGTGTGTGTGTGTGTGTGTGTGTGTGTGTGTGTGTGTGTGTAAGCAAATATGTGGATGTAGATACGACGGTATGATGAAAATATGGAAAAGAAAAAGCAAAATCCGAATATGTGAGTTTACTGTTTTTTTATTTTGTTTTTGTTATTCTGTCGACGTCAGACGTTTCGGTCAAATAGACCTTCTTCAGGACATGGTTAATGGAGACATATTTATATTAGATTTAAGTTAGATGAAGAGACGATATATACAGGACTGGTCAGAAACAGAAAAACTGAAATTCTAAAGTCAGAGTATTCTTTCTTGGAGTCGGATACGCTGGCGTCACGTGGACGGCGCTACGAAAACCTGCTCCCAGGGAAGAGATTTTATCCTAAGTGGAAAGTGCGGGGGGACCTATTTAAAACTATAGCTTATCGGTACGTTTGTCAAGCATTAATCTTGCTAGAAAACTTGATATATTAAAGAAACCTTGTCGGGTGTTTATTGTGTGTGAGGTGGCTATCATGCCAGCCTCGTAAATCTGCCTATGGTTTTTATTGTGGATATATTTTAAAATCTTCACAGAGTCGAAATCAAAATTGTGATCAGATTTGGCTATGTGTACAACCAAAGCACTACTTAGATTACCGAGGCGAATATCTCGTTTATGTTCGGAAATGCGAGATTTCAATGACCTTCCTCTCTCGCCTACATAACTCAAGTTGCAGTCTCTACATGGCACCTGATAGACGCAAGCATCGGATGTAATATGCTGTCTGCTGGTATTGTTTAATATACTGCGGATAGTTTTAGTGGGTAATGTAGTAGTTTTAATTTTTAGCGCGTTTAGATTGTTGGAGATGTGTTCGGTCAGAGGGTTATTCGGTAGAAAGATGCGGCCAATAGGATTATCAGGGGCAGCTGAAAGTGTGCCTCTCTCCACCTTTGATGTAGTAGTAGTCGGTATGTTGTTATGTACTGATGAACGAACTCTGTGAATTTTCAAGGCTTTATGCTTAGCGCCGAGTATTAAGTATATCGTAAACCCACATGCAAAAACGACTATTTACACTTTTGCTCTCACAATGATACTAGGACTAAGAGAGGTGTTATTATTGGATTTTACTTGAGAGCTCTTCGAATCTGTTCAGCAATATATTCAGATGACGAATTTATTTATATCGAGGATATGTTTTGTGTGGATAATTTCTTTGTTTCTAGGGTCCTTCAGATACTCCTATGCATACTTTTTCTTATCTGGTGATTTTATCGTGGCTAGGTATATTACGTTGTTTTGTAAACAATTACCGTTTAAGGGATATTCATTCTTTATTCTGCAGTTGCACGTGGGTTTAATTTGTTCGTGTGGTTTGTTGATAATTTTCCCGTTTTGCTTTTTTATTATTTGTGCCATTTTGTGTAGGGTGCTTCATTCCGGGAAGTGTTTGTGTAAAAGTTTGAAGTATATTTTTCCTACGTTTGTTTTAACGTTTTTGCTGTACGGTGAGTTGAACCATATGATATTTCTTTTCCTGTTGGCCTTTTTTGTGTTCTGTGGTGAGTATATGAGTGTTGCTGGGAATCCGCTATCTTTTAGGGCTGTTTCGTAGTCTTTCTTAGCTTTGTTAAATATGGATTCATTGGAGGAATTGTCGGAAAGCCTGCGGTTAATCGATTTTGGTATCTGTTTGATTATAGAAGGCGGGTGGTTGGAAGATGTGTGTATATAGAGTGGTGTATCATTGGGTTTTCTGTATGGTTTATATGTGCCTTTTCTTTGGTTGAAGGTAACATCTAGAAAATCTACTTCGGTTAGGTTAGTTTTTTATATCTATGTCGAAGCCGATATTGTTGAATATATATATATATATATATATATCTTGAAAAATATTCCCTTGCTTCTGTCTTAACATATTTTGAATTATGGCACTTTTTGAAGTCTAGATGTTTTGACTGACTTTTCAACCACTTGATGAATATTCATGAGCGGTCTCAAACTTAAAAGACTTGACAAAACATTGACATCTTTGCTCATGTATATAAAATCATGCCACAAAAGAAATCCTTACATTTGCTATGATAAAGTCTCTCAAAGGAGAAGAATATTTTTTACTGTTGTCTTTACACACACACACACACACACACACACACACACACACACACATATATATATATATATATATATATATATATATATATATATATATATATATATGAGAATGTATACACATATGTTTATTTTATGTCTTTTTCCTATCGACCACGTTTTAATGCCAGGTTTGTGAAAAATAGTTAGTCTTTATATATATATATATATATATATATATATATATATATATATTGGGGAAAGATATAAAATCAAGAACGTATACTGGCTGCAAACGGGATACATGCGCTTAGGGAACGATTTCAGTGAATATACAAATATAGAAAGGGGTGTATGGCAAGGATGAGTCTTCTCACCCGACCTATTCAACCTGTACAGCTTGGTAATTCTGAGAGAGTTGGAAACCCTACCGGGATTTAGCATTGGCGGCCACAACCTTAACTACATAAGATACGCAGATACCATAGTACTGATAGCAAACACGGAAAAGAAACTACAAAATCTCCTACAAAAGATAGCAACGGAGAATGAAAAGATGGGACTAAGCATAAACTACAACTACAAGAAGACGGAATGCATGGTTAACTGATGTGCCCGAAATGCAGGTCGAGAACACCTAGAATCAAGCAGACGCGGAAGTTTAAATATCTGGGAATTGTTTTGACAGAGGACGGTAAGTGCGACACGGAGAACCGTAGACGTATTAGGATGGTCAAAGACTCATTCCAAAAGCTTGACAGAATATTGCGAGACAGGAGGATTTCTTTGGTAACAAAAAAGAAGGATACTGAACTGTTGCGTGACAGCTGTCCTTCTTTACGGCAGCGAATGCTGGAAAATTTCCTCAAGGATGAAAAAGAGACTCGAGGCGACGGAGATGTGGTTCTACAGAAAGATGCTGAAGATTTCGTGGACCTAGCGTGAGAGTAAAGATGTGTTTTTGGAGAGGATGCAGACAAGGAGGAGACTCATCCTTAACACGAGGAAGAAGCAGCAGAAGTTGCTGGGACACATAATGAGGAAGTAGCGCCTTGGGAATCTGATACTCACGGGTCGAATAGAAGGAAACAGAGACAAGGGAAAACAACGCGTGACATTCCTGGTGGACTTGAGCAGGTGGATGACTGATCGTGGTCTGGAGAGATAACAAAGGGAAAAAACTTGTTCAGAGCTGCAAGGGATAGAAGCAGGTGGAGAGCCATGATCGCCAACTTACTGAAAGGACATAGCACATAAAAAGAAAGAAAAAAGAAGGTTTAGGGAGAGGGGATAAATATAAACAAATGCCACACCATTCCACTTCATCCTCCTGCAAACCTCGTAAGGGAGGGTAGTTTTGTTTATTTTGTATTAGTTCCGCTTAAATTTGAACGCGATAGTTGTATATACTTTCTGTCCACTGAAAAAAAGGTTTCTTCGTTTATTTCTTGGATGACATCGCTGAATTCGTATTAAAAGAAGAGAATTTTCGGACATATTTACTAGTGATCACTGAAATTTATGAAGATAGCAACTTAAAGACAGGGGGCATCACTGAGACATGAATGTAAATGAAATGAATGATTCGATTTTATTTTGAGATTTTTGTTAGTAAAATAATAAATAAAATATATTTATTTATAAATAAATTAAGAGCAATACATGTAATTATAAATATCATTAAATATAATTATGTTTTATTTTATCATTTTATTATTTTCATCATAGAAAATCTAAGAAATAATAAAATTGATTTCAAATATCTTTGAGTTATAGTTCTGTCAATAACAGTCTTCCTTTCATTAAATATCATCACTTTTTCCACATATTTAGTTATTATGCATCGGTGTACAATTAATTATATGAAAAGTATGCTTATTCATTAGTTGGAAATAGGATGAATTAAAATGTTATTTGTGTACGAACATTTGTTACTCCCACACTATGCATACATATATACATCTATATCTATCTATCTATCTATCTATCTATCTATCTATCTCTCTCTCTCTCTCTCTCTCTATCTCTCTCTCTCTCTCTCTCTATATATATATATATATATAAAGTATTCGTGAATTTACTTTTAATCACAAATTTCTGTTTCTTCAATTTACGAATTGAAATATACTTCTTTTTTTAATTTCATTTTCTTTTAAATGTTGTATATTACGCTGTCTGCGTATTCGAGAAATCTTAATATCAACACATTAATTTTATTAAGATTTCTCGAAAGCAAACTACAAAAACTCCCACGGAAGTTAATGAAAGGAAATGATTAAACATCAACTGCAAGAAGACAGAATACATGCTTGCTAGCAAAAGGATGAGTGACAAAGTGCGCATTGCAAATCGGAGATACCAAAATCGAACAAGTGAGGAAATTTCAATATCTAGGAAGTGACTTTTAACAGAGGACGGAAAGTACGACAGTGAAATTTGAAGGCGAATTGACATAGGGCAAGGCACATTCCAAAAAGTAAGCAGAGTATAATGAAATAGAAAAACCTTGACTATAAACAAAGAAAAGAGTACTAAACTGTCATGTGATATCAGTCTTCCTATATGGCAATAATTGCTGGAATATCCACTCAAAGATGAAGAGACTTGAAGCAACAGAATTGGGATCCAACAGGAAAACAACGTATAACCTACTTAGTAAGCTTGAGTAAATGGATGGCGGAATAGCTTTTAGGAGAAATAACACTCAGACAAAATTTATTAAGATCTAAAAAGGGCAGGCAATTATGGCGAGCCATGATCGCCTACATCCTGGGACACAACAGATAAAGAATGAAAAATATTACTGATGATATTATTATTGGGATGCATTGAAAATAAGGAAGAAAGGGATTGTCGGTGGTCACTACTTCCTATAAACGTTACTTATGGTTATAAATATAGAAAGGTAATTTTAATTCTGCTTTTAATATTCAGAAATGCGGAGACACGTACGACCATCAGAATATTTAATTATTCGAAAGTTTTCAAAATTCTAGTTGATTTCACTGATTCCATGCCGCTTAGCTGTTGATTACAGAGCTGTCGAAAAGGATTACATTAACCGCTGCCAAGGGCGAAAAGGAAAACAAAAACATTATAGTAAACAATACTTATATGGTATAGAAGATTTCCTATTTTACACATGAACACACGCAGAAACACACACACACACACACACACACACACACACACACACACACACACGCACGCACGCACGCACGCACGCACGCACGCACGCACGCGGACACACACATACTCGCACACAGACACACTCACACACAGATGCACACAACCCCGCCAATATATATAAAAGTTACGCGATGTTTTCTTTTTAGATCAATTGCTGAATCCCGTCTCGTCTCTTCTTCATGACTCAACTCAACAAGATATGTGTTCTCTAGACAGGGGTATCGACACATTGAGTACAAGGTCGAATTCTCTGTCTCTCTTTACTTCTCTTTACTTACATGGGCGTAGGTGTGTAGGGGGAGGTGTTAGCATCCGTGAAAAAGAATAAAGAATGGCAAGTACCGGGTTGACTGATTCCTGACTGGTGTCAATCAGTGCCAATCGATATCAGTAAGACGGAAGCAACACGAAAGGCGCAGTCATCGATGCATTATCTGCTGTTTTCTTATTCCTTCTCTTTCTTTCTTTCCTATAACCGGATATCGATACCAATGTGATTTACAGTGCAGACGCGCATCCACACTTTACATCCTGTTACACTATATATATACACACACTCAAATTATATATATATATATATATATATGTAACAACGAATTTATACAAATAATTAATTACCAATGTTAATGATAACAATGGCGAAATCACCTCTCTAACAAAACTTAATGGGACATTAACTTACTATCAATTCCTTGAATAATATATTTGAGTTGTTGATTATTTGAGTTTTTGTCAGATGGACTTGACAAGACTGGTACTTTCAACAATTTCGCCTGCATATGGGAAAAAATGCGTCCTGAAGATGAAAATTTGAAATTGTCGAAAGTACTTGACTAGCCAATTTCATCTGACTCAAATATACAACAGCGAAAATATAAGGATTGTATTATTAAAGGGATTGATAGTAAGTTATTGTCTCATTAAGTCTTGTTACTGAAGTGATTTCGCCATAAATCTCATTAACATTCCTAATTAATTCTTTGTATGAAGTCTTTAAGAAATAATGTAAAAGCTTCACATTCTAATATATATATATATATATATATATATATATATATATATATATATGTGTGTGTGTGTGTGTGTGTACTTAGGCAGTGTATTTTCATTGAAACAGGCTTGGTTAAATAATTTAGACATATGTCGATTAGTCTTCGTTTCGATCCTTTCAAGTTTGCGGATTAAATTTTGGTAGATTTAGGAAGAAAAATAGCAAAAGTTTCTTTCGAATATTTTTTATTTTCCCAAGTTCTTTCAATCTCATCCTAAACGATCTTCAGTGATCTAAGTTGTCTCTGAGTTTGTACATGTGTTTCTGTGAATTTAAAATATTTCAACTTATCGTTTTTCACTGCTTATGCTGCGTTCTGCGTGTGTGTGTGTGTGTGTGTGTGTTTGTGTTTGTGTGTAGAGAGAGCGAGAGAGAGAGAGAAAGAAAGAGACATGTATGTATGTATGCATGCAGGTGTGTGTGTGCGTGTGTGTGTGTGTGATTATGAAATATCACACATAGAATGCTGGTGCTAACAGTGTTCAATGCATAACAACTGAGTTATTAATAATAAATATAGATTTACTTCCTCGCCAGTAACACAAATTTGAGTTTCATGCACAACCCAATTGTCAGGTGCTGCTTGAAAATTGACCATTGGATAATTTAGATATTGATATTTATATCGTAACGCAATGATAGTGTGTGTGTGGTTGTGTGTGAATGTATGTGTGAGAGAGAGGAGGAGATAAGGCCGTTTTCGCAAATGGGAAATTTTAATTGGTTTATCCTGACTTAAGCTCACTTTACCAGAAACAAAAATAAATCTCTTTCTGTATTGATTAACGAAATCATTTCGTGCCTCATTTTTCTTGAACACTTTTTTATAGGATATTTTGCCAAAATATTGCTGGAACAAAATTCGTAAAGTAAAAAGGATGGAACGGGAAAAATTTCCTGGTATATGATATTTATTAGCACAATGTTTTGTGGTGTAAGATTATTTAAGATCGGAACAAATGCGCTATTTTGATAATGGCATATACGAAGAAAATGAATATCTATCGACACCGAGACAAGAACGTGACACTCTGGACTTATGAATATATGTTTTCCGCCAGGTGTATAAGTAGCGATGTCAGGCTATTGACTGCGGTGATTATTGAGTGATTATTGCGTGGAACTATCCAGTAGAATTGGTGTGCGTCGATAATTTGGGGTTTGAATTAGGATTTACCGGACGTTAAACCGAGCCGCGGTACTAACAAGATATTCACTGAAATGGTTAATTATCTTTGGTTGACTTTTACTTCTTTGTTTTTGTTAAGTACGAGGGTCAGATAGAAGCTTACTTAAAAAATTTTTTTTTGTTTTACTTCTTTTTCACATGGATTTAATTTCTTTTGCAGATTAAAAAAAAACTTTCAGAGTTTTGGCGATTAACAAAGATGGCTGACCAAGAAGCATGCTCCAGGATTGAACAGCGGTCAGTTATCAAGTTTTTGGTTGTTGATGGGTGCAAATCAGTTGAAATTCATAGGAGAATGTCAACTGTGTATGGTGCCACATGTTTCAGCCAAAGAATGTCTACAAGTGGGCTAAATTGTTTAAAGAATGACGGAGCAGTGTTGAGGATGAAGACAGGCCTGAGATGCCTACAGAAGTGAGGTCTCATGAGGTGATCGAATCAGTCAATGACATCATTCAGTCTGACAGAAGGGTGACAGTGGATGACATTGCAAGGACTTTGAGCATATCTGTTGGGACAGCACACAAGGTCAGCTGCCGGTGGGTGCCAAAGATGCTTACTGCAGAGCACAAAGAGCACAGCAGCCCAAACGGTGCAGACCATCAACGAGCTGGGCTGGGAACTGCTCCCTCATCCCACTTACAGCCCAGCCCTTGCACCTTCAGACTTTCACCTGTTTGGTCCCTTGAAAGCGTTCACGAGAGGCACGAAGTTTAAAAGTGACGATGAAGTCAAAAGTGTTGTGAGCGACTAGCTAAGACATCAGTCCAAAGATTTGTACGCTGAGGGAATACGGAATCTTGTGCAAAGATGAGAAAAGTGTGTCACGTGCTAGGAGACTACGTTGAAAAATAAAGAGTAAGCTTCTATCTGTATTAGAAGTCCTTATACCGAAGAATTCACCTTATTTATTGAATGACCCTCGTATTTATTTGCTGTTGTAATTAAATGCTGTTTTATCTTAATATTGAAGTCTTGAGTTATACTTAATCATTAACGGTCACCGTACGTCACAAAAGATATTACATTATTTCAGAATATATAAACCGAGAGCAAAATGCCTGTATAGGAAGCGATAATAGAACAGGATTTTTACCGGATTTATTTAATCTTACAATAAGGAAATGCTAAGATACCAAATCCCACCACGATTTTGGAAGCTTCTTAATAAGTTACGCAGATGAAACTGTGCTGATGGTAGAGAGAAAGGATTTGAAGGACTTCCTTGGTAGTATATTAATAGGAGAGCGTAAGAAAAGGACTAATCCTCAGTTATTAAAAGACATGATGTATGGTCACGTAGGACTAGAACAATCTACGCCGGTGGGCGAAATAAACTTTGCGGTCTGAAATTAAAATCAGCTGAAGAAAGCCGGAGCGTAGAACGGTCGAAACGTCGTGAATATCACAAGAAGGATTAGGAAAAAAGTCCGAACAATGTAAATAGTGTAAATACATTTCCCTCAGAGATGAAAAGGAGCCATGGAAAACAGAGATATTGATCTATAGAAGAATGCTGAGGATACCGTATGATTCTATTCATAACTATAACTGATTTCCTAGATAGCATTTTTATCAAGATTATTTACACTGTGGTAATAAACACATAAAACCTCTTTCACAGCTTGTAACTATACATTACAATAATTATAACCTTTTTAGAGATGAGGTTGACTTAGTCTAATAAATTTTCATGAGCTACTACCTGGTTTTGTCAATTTATTACATACATATTACAGTGACACGCCTTTTTTACTATTTTAATCAATTCATTCCAAACAAGTTAATAATGGCGTTAAAACGCAGGAGGTTACTGGCAAGATGACAATGCCGATAAAACGCAAGAGGTTACTGGCAAGGTGATAATGCTGCTAAAACGCAAGAGGTTACTGGCAAGGTTTTAATGCTGCTAAAACGCAAGAGGTTACTGGCAAGGTGATAACGCCACTAAAACGCAATTAGTTACTGGCAAGGTGATAATGCCACTAAAACGCAATTAGTTACTGGCAAGGTGATAATGCCACTAAAACGCAAGAGGTTAGTAGCAAGGTGATAATGCCGCTAAAACGCAAGAGATTACTGGGAGTGAAAGAGAACGAGAAACATTAGAAGGAGCCAGAAATCCAATTCCAAAAATGAAAAAAATGAATAAACTTCTAGTCCTGTTCAAAAGACCGAGGAGGAGTGGGAACCGGACAATAGGCTTACCTATCAACTCTTGTTTGTTTCATTTATATCTTTTACTTTTCTAATGTTTTGTATACGACAAACATTCTTTTACGCATAATATATTAAATAATTAGGATGCTAGAGCACAGTAATATCAATGTATTTGTTTTCATGACGTAAATATTTACGGCGAATCATTTCTATGTCTTCTTAATATGAAAATAATAAATTTGCGAATTTTATTTTGCACTTATTCTATGATTACAGGCGTTTTTGTAATTGTGAATAAGTTCAAGTTCTCTGTTCTTCCTCTCTTCAATCCATTTAAGGTGTTGACATTTTCTGTTGAGAAAGCTGAATGTTTCGCCCGTCAATTCGCCTTAAACTCTGCAATTGCCACATCTGGATTATCCCTGCATAACTTCCCACCTAGAATTGAGTCTCTGTTGAGTGATATGTATATAACTCTTTCTATATTGTTTATTCTATCATTTCTAACCTAGAGCCCTTAAAAACCTTATGGATCTGATGGTATCGGTGTAATAGTCATTAAGAAGTGTTCACCCAAACTGGCTCCTGTTCTCTCTGAACTGCATAGTATATCCCTCGCTGCCTCTTGGTTTCCTGCCTCCTGTGGAAGTCCTCATTTGATGTTCCCATTTTTAAGAAATCGGGCGAACTTCCAACTATCGGCCCATTAGCCTTCTACCTATTTGGGGGGAACTGTTAGACTCCCTAATCAATGCTGACTTCGTTAAGCATATCAAATCGCAGGGTCTTTTTTTAGACAAGAAATATGGTTTTAGTTTCTCTAGGTCAACGGCTAATGTACTGACGATAATTGTGGAAAGAGTCTATGAAGCTCTAGAAAAGAACGGTGAAGTGCAGGTTGTAGCATTGAACACCTCGAACATTTTCGACACGGTTTGGCATGCACGTATTCTCCACAAGGTGAAAACTTACGATGTCTGCGGACAAATTTCTGAACTGATCGTTTCTTTCCTATCAAATCGTGAATGAAAGTAATCCTGAACGGTCACCCTCTTAGATCCTTTTGTGCTAATGTCGGTGTCCCTCAGGCCTCCATCCTTGGTTTTTAAATTTCAGTAATGACCTTCCCAATGACCATATCACTCAAGTTAATATCTACGCTGATTACACTAAAAGATTTCTCCTGTCTCAATAGGAACAAAGCATGATCAGTTTGACGAGGTCAAAATAGCAACTGATATCCAAAATGACCTTTAGTCTGTTGTTAACTGGGGTAAAGGATGGCTTGTTAATTTTAACGCCTCCAAAACTAAACTACTCTCTAATAAACATCTGAGAGACCCGCTCTGCCTTCCATCAGCATGGCTGATGCTGACCTCCAGAAGAGTGACTCGTTGCGCCTTCTCAGGCAAACGTTGCCGGCAGACATGAAGTCGAAGGATTATATTGAATCCATTTCTAGGTCAGATGCTAAGAAAGTTGGTTCACTGTCTCGTGAGAGATATTTTTTTCCAGATTCTTACATATCTATAAGTCTACTATTCGTTCATGCTTAGAATATTGCTGCCACATATACTCCGGTGCTCTTGCCATATATCTAGAGCTTCTTGATAAAATCCAAAGAAGAATCAGCAATATTACTGGTCCTGATCTGGTATCTCGGCTTCAGTCACTTACCCACCGCTATAAGGTTGCATCTATGCGCCTTTTCTATAAATATGTTCATGGTAATTGCGCAGGTGAGCTCTTCAGTATGGTTGTTTTATTGCCCCCCACAGACATTGAATTGTACATATGAAGACGAGTTAGTATTTTCATAGAGACAGCGAGGTATTACGATGAATGTAGTTAGAAATGTACGTAAGAATGTGTTGTCTTGGTGTAAGGAATATTGTTTGTATGATTGGGTCAGTGTTTGTTATTGTTAGGACAGGAGAAGACAGTCCTTTCCCCAATCCCCCCTTCGGCCTTGTGCCACATTTCTGTGTGAATAACATAATACATATTGCTCTTCAGTTTGGTGCACAGATTCTTTGAATTTAAGCGCAGTACTAGACAGGTGACGAGGTTTCACCAATTTACAGTTGAATTAGATTTGATGTAACCGTAAATTCTCTGCTAACAGTTTCTTTTCTTGCACTTTTAGCTTGTAGAATTCCATTCTGGCTTCCATACTTTCCAGCCAATTCTAATCTGCAAAAATTTAAATTCAATGTCAATCGCTATCTACTGTCTTCATGATTCTTCTTTTGTTCTCGCTCCTCAGCAATGTTTTTGTTTCTAATTCTTCAACACCCGGTTAACCCCAGTGGCTTTACAGACTTGCATGGGGTGAACACGATGACAAAATAGACGTGTATACTATCATATTTACTGGTGGAATTTTGATAGACATTTAGGTTTCGATCCTTTACAATTCGATTTAACATGATATCGAGGAAAGATAATACATTGTTTCATTAGTCAATTCTAAGTTAGAAATGTTCAATTCATTTACAAGATTAGTTAATATCGTTTTAAATTTATTAAAATAGAATCAAGATATTCTAAGAAAAGACAAGTTCGAACAACGTTAAAAATCTATCCTATGTGCATTCTGAATTTTTGTTTACCTGAAATTTTTGGCAACACGCTGACACGTGTTGAAATCCTCAAAATATTTATTATTGTCGAAGTAATCGCTAACATTTTTTATCAAGATTTACAAACTATCCGTTTCGTTTAATTTCGCAAACCAATCGATGAAATTTAAATAAGCTGATTTGTTTGGAAAAATACATTGACAAAAAAATCCTACTTTGCAGTTTAATAACATCTTTACATTAAATTAATTTCCCCATGAAATTAAATTAATTCAAGGATATTATTAGACTTCATGGTAAACAATATTTTTAAGAAATTACTTTTTTTCCTTTTTAACAGCGAATGATAATTTCTTAGGATGTCTTACTCTTCAGTATGCAACATGGAATGCGTAAATATTTCTTTCTGAAGGCAAATTTCAACTTTTTGGAAGCATTTGGCCTGGTGGTTTGTTTATAGTTTTCACAAACGTAGGGCAGACTGGAAACTGGATTTTTCTACATATAAAAAAACTTAAAGAAAAGACATACAAAAATAATAAGGCATTTTTATTAATTTGGTTTCGATCGGTCAATGTATGGCTATTTCGGACTAACGGGTTTATCTATCTATAATTTTATTTACATTATTCAGACTATTGTCCTCATCTTTGTCGCCATATTTATTACAAAGATTCGGCCGTTGTACGCTCCGGCCTTTTTCAGGTGGTTGGAATGTGGAACTGAACCCTTTATTTCGCTCACTGGGGTAGACTGTTCTAGTTCCACGTTCCATGTTTAATGGATGTCAGTTATGAGTTATCTCCCGTTAAATCTTCGCTCAAGGACACATGGCATAGTGGATAAAGGCGTTGGCTAGATCCAGTGACAGGACCCAAAGAGTCTGAGTTCAATGTCCGGTTAAGGCAGTGGAGATCTTTCAGAGGGAATATTAACAGGAGATAGCCGATAACTGACATCCATTAAACATGGCACGTGGAACTAGAACAGTCTACTCCAGTGAGCGAAATAAAGGGTTCAGTTCGACATTCCAACAACCTGAAGAAGGCCGGAGCGTACAACGGCCGAAACTTTGTAATAAATATGGCGACAAAGATGAGGACAATAGTCCGAATAATGTAAATAATTTACATAAGACTTCATCTCAAAAATATAGACAGCTATAATTTATCTGACTATAATATTATCGATGAATAATTTTATCTATCAATAATTTTAACTATAAATAATTTTATCTATCAATAATTTTAATTATAAATAAACTTATCAATAATTATATCTATTAATTATTTTAACTATCAATTTTTTGAGGGGGCGGGGTATATTTTTAAGAGATTCAAGCGTTTTTA
Organism: Acanthosepion esculentum; assembly: GCA_964036315.1. NCBI lineage: Eukaryota > Metazoa > Mollusca > Cephalopoda > Sepiida > Sepiidae > Acanthosepion > Acanthosepion esculentum. The sequence goes on along the minus strand of OZ038508.1, from coordinate 2,450,029 downwards.
AATCGTGTATGAGTGTATAATGTCATATAACAAAAAAGATTCACCTTTTATTTTTCAAATTAAAATAAAAATAAATTTAGTTCCTAGCGTTTGTGTTCATGTTCAGTCTACTTTTCAAAACAGGAGTTGCATGGAACTTTTTTCAGACATATTACATTAACCTATATTCTGCTGGATTCAATTTAAAATGACACCTTGACCCTATAAACTTTGAACATTTTCAAAAATATTTCAGTAAACATTCCAAAATTATACTTCAGTTATATGAAAAAAAAGCTCATTTTAATCTGGGGCGAGATGTATATATTGTGAGGCTTAAACTGGTAGAATCTCATTCATAATTTATTTTGGGTTTTTATGTAAGTCTGAAAAGTATGACGCCCTGCATCATCACAATAAACTCGCTTCCCGGTACGAAGTTTGCCGGTCCGTGATACAACTGCACAGAGGGTGGTGCTGTGTAATAAATGCACAGAAGATAGAATGTTAACACTTTACTTTAGTTCTATCATTATAATGTTCAAAATAAACCTGTTTTAGGAATATTGCCCAATAGTTAATAACAACTTATTAATAAGTAAATAACCCACCACACACACACACACTAGGAATACATGGTGTTGGCTCATATTGGATTTATTTCGAGTACTTTCGACATAGCATAATGTCATCATCAGGGCATTGTTAAATATAGAGTAACCTATTCAGTGTTCATGGTTGTGAAGGACAAAAATCGTTATGGTCATCCGAGGATTACCATTTTCATACGTGGAGTCACGAATGGGTGGGTGACAGACACCGTTTTTAAAGACGGGGGTAACTAGGTATGCTGTAAAAAAAGTCCTGGGCTTGAGTATTTGCTAGATAAAGAAAATAAACTATTAATGACTAGCGCTAACATTTAAAGACTATCTATTGTACACATTTCAACATGTTTTTTGAGTTTTTGTAATTAATTTTATTGAGGTTTGGTTTCAATTTTTTGAGAATTTTTAGTTTCTGTTTATTCTTTTCGTGGAAAAGTATGGAGGTATTTTCGACGAGGATTTTTCTGAATTGCAAGTGTGGACAGGTATGTTGTTGTAAGTGTTTAGAAATATTGGAAGTATTATTCAGGTTTAAACTTAGCCTACGTGAAAGCGTTGTTGTTGTGTGTTCAACATAGATATTATTTTTATCGTTTGAGATGCAGTTTCCCAGAGGAAATTTGTATTTATAAACGATGTTGGTTTTCTGCGATAGGCAAGTGGCCGGGAAAGAGTCATTACAAATGATTTTATTAGATATAGTGGATTTAGTGTAGTATATAATAAGTTTAGGGTTTTTACTAGGGTAAGTGGTGGATGTATTAGTTTTTATCTATATTTTTAGGATATATTCGTATTGTTTATACTTAACATGCATCTGGTTACGATATAAAAGATTGATATATTTGGGGTTAGTTGGAGGGGTATTTTGTTCTATATGTTTTGTATAGAGGTCTCTGAGGGAGAATCTTATTTCCTTGTCAAAGATGTAGTTGGGAATTATTATTGAGTGTTTGTTTTATATATTTAAGTTCGCTGTAGAAGATCTGTATTGTGGATGAATTAGTTTTTGCATGGTTTATTAGTTTTTTGTTATAATAGCTATTTTATAGTAATTTGGTCATTCGCTTTTATAGTTAAGAGTACAGGAATTTATTCTGTTGGGTTTTTTATATGGTGAGATGGTGAATTTCTTGGTGTTATCGAGAAAGCGAATTTTGTTACTAGTATTAAGTTCATATGTAAACTTAAAGACCGGGGTGTCTTGGGCCTGTTTCTGTAGTTTACATATTTCTTCCTTATTTTTAACAAATAGGAGGATATCGTTTACGTATCTAAAGTAGATGGAGGGTTTTTACACTTGCTAAAAATGTTATTTTCGATATTGGAAATATTGAAGTAGCTAAAGGTTGGACCAAGAGCTGAACCCATAGAGACGTCATCGCGTTGTATATATATATATATATATGTTGTTTTGATCGCAGAATGGGACTTCGGTAATGCAGGTTAGCAGTAGTTTTTATAGTATAGTAGGCCTAATTTTAAGTGGGGGAGGGAGGATATAGATGGACTATGGTATTTGTTTTTTATAATGATCTCAATAGTTTCCCGTACAGGGCATTAGTAAATAGATTTTCAACATCCAGTGAGGCTATGGCATCATTGTCAGGTTTTTCATTTTTTTTGCTGTATTTGCTAGGGAGATATGATGTGATAAGTTGATTGCCGGTTTTCATTAATTGTTGTACAGCAGTGTGAATTTGTGAAATAATGGAGCGGAGAGGATGTTTGAGTGTTTGAGTGTTTTTAAAGTGCTGTAGAGTCGGCAACGATTTTTGTGAGTTTTAAACTGTCCAGTTCAGCGTTGTTAGCAGTGATTAGTTTGTTGAGTTGTTATTTTACTTGGTTGGTTTGATTATTGTAGATTCTTTTGAATTTGGTGTGGTCGTTGAATATTTGCTCAATTTCTTTTTGTAGTAGGATTTGTTAAAGAGAACAAAGATGCTGGTTTTGGCTGCTTTTTTATTATTATTGTGAGGCTCTCCCCTGTTTACACAAGATGGACTCGTCGAAAGTATACTTATACTGACAGAGTTGGAGATACGTACAGTCCAGAGAGAGAGAGAGAGAGAGAGAGAGAGAGAGAGAGAGAGAGAGAGAGAGAGAGAGAGAGAGAGAGAGAGAGAGAGAGAGGTGGAGAGAGAGAGAGAGAAGAAAAAAAAAGAGAATTCCGGCTTCACTTACAGAGACTTGTACACATACACATTAGCGACGAGGATTTGCACTTCTCGGAGGCTCAAAAAGTTTGCCGTTGCCAGCGTCCACAATAACTGGGCGACAAAGATTTATAAGGGTTTGCGAGAATTTTGCGTGACCACCGTGATTAAAAGGTACTTCCTCAAAATACGGAAAATCGAGGTTTTCCTAAGACTCTTATCATGGAGGATTTTAAAAGTATGTTGGTAGAACTTGTAAAATACCAAAATGAACAGCAACTACAACTCCAAAAAGAATGGAAAAGAAGTGGCAAAAATAATTGCTCTCTCAACAGGAAAAAATGGAAAATGTAAGACTACAAACGTAGAAGGAACATCAAGAAAGACAAATACAACTCCAGGAATTAGTATTAAAAGTAACGGGTAACACACAACAAAAGAATATCGAAAAAGAGGCGACTTTTTCTCAAGACGCAGTTTGGAACACAATAGAAATATTTAAATACTCTCTAGAAGATGATAAAAAATTCGGAGTCTATTACAGGCGTCATGAAGACATTTTCAATATTGATCGCCAAAATTGGACGGAAGCTAAGAAGCTACGTTTATTACTCAGGAAATTGGGAACAGAGGAGTACACAAAATTTGTGGACTATATTCTACCGAAAAAGACAAACGATTTGACGTTTGACGACACAGTTACATGCCTTACGGAGCTCTTCAGTCCAAAGACTTCACTTTTTCACAAAAGGTAGAAATACCTCAACCTCATAAAAAGCGAAAATGAGGACTACTCCACGTTCGCCGCAATCGTGAACAAACCTTGCGATGACTTGGCAGAATTGACTCCGGACAATTTTAAGTGTCTGCTTTTCGTACAGTGATAAGTCTCAGCCAAGGACAGTGAAGTAATCAAAAGAATGCTCACGAAGCTTCAAAACGAGCCTGGATTAACGCTACAAAAATTGTCAGAAGACTGCCAAAAATGCTTGAGCATAAAAAAAGACTCTAAGGATATCGAGAAATCGGGAGTAACACTCATACGTAAGTTGAACATAAGTTTACGATCCCCCCACCCCGGAAGAAAAACAAAAATTTCATGATAAAGGAAAAATTAAAAGGTATAAGGCGATTAATGACAGAGATCAAAGCAAATATAAGCCCCCCCCCCATCTGCATGTTACAGATGTGATGGATTACACTGGAATAAAGACTGTCGATTCAAATACAAGAACTGTTTAGCTTGTGGAAAAATGGGACATAAGGTATCTCAATGCAGAAACAAAAAATACACTAGTAGGGTAAGAACTAGTAGAATGGACTACAAAGACAAAATAAACACAAGAAAATACGTGGAACTCGAGATTTTAAATGAGAAGGTAAAATTACAGTTAGACTCAGGTTCGGATCAAACTATTATTAATTTACAAACATGGAGGAAGCTAAATAGACCGACCATGATGCATACACAGAAAATAGCCAAGTCTGTTACAGGGAAGCGTATCAATTTTGAAGGAGAAGTAATTCTAAACGTAAAATTCCATGAAAAAAAGAAAAAAATGAAGATATTTTTAATGAAAGACAGTAAATTTGGTGGGCACAGATTGGATGCAAAAATGTGACGTATGGGATTTACTGATTAGCTCATTTTGTAAGAAAATAGAGTGCGAGCCGTCAGAAGCTACAAAATTAAAAGAAGAACTACACAGCCAATTTCCCGAAGTATTCTCGAGCGGTTTGGGACGATGTAATAAGTTTTCAGCTAAAATAAATTGAACTAAAAGAAAATGTTCAACCAGTATTCAAGAAAAAGCGAATCTGCCTTGCGCAACCATAGAAAAAATTGACAAGGAGTTAGATAGATTGGTACAAACTGGAATCCTTTTACAAATCGAATTCAATGAATGGGCGGCACCAGTGGTCTACGTAAAGAAAAATCCGGGGAAACACGTGTTTGCGCAGATTTCTCAACTGCTTTAGACAAGGATACCAAGGATTATCACTACCTATTGCCAAGCCCGGAGGAAATATTTACCAAGCTTAACTGTGGTAAGGTATTTTCTAAGATTGATTTAAGGGAAACTTATCTTCAGATTCCAGTAGAAGAAGAAAGTACAAAGATTTTATGTATCAATACTCGCAAAGGACTTTACAAATTTAACAGACTGCCATTTGGCATAAAAGTAGCACCGTCAAGCTTCCAACAGACTATGGACACCGTGCTCATGGGACAGAACTTTGCTACTGCTTACTTAAACGACATTTTGATCAAAAGTGATAATGTAGAAGAACATGCAAAACACATTAAAGAAGTCTTCAAAAGAATTCAGGATTTTGGTTTTAAAGTGAAGGAGAAAAAATGCGATTTTTTTCTGAAAGAAATCAAGTATCTAGGCCATATAATGAATGAAAGTGGCAGAAAAACCAGATCCAGATAGGGTATCTGCAATGAAGAATATGCCTGAGCCGAAAAATATCGCAAATTTGCAAAGCTTTCTTGGTCTAGCGAACTATTACGGTGAATTCATTGAAAACATGCACAAATTGAGGGCTCCCCTCAATGAATTATTGAAAAAAGAGAACAAATGGAACTGGACGGAAGATTGTCAGAAGCATTTAATTTCACAAAGAAATTAACGTCTGATCTAGCAGTGGCGCATTTTGATCCCAAACTGGAAATTAGCATTGCTAGTGACGCAAGCTCACGCGGATTGGGAGCTTGTATATTACACAAGATGCAGGATGGCACAAGTAAACCTATAGGTCAAGCATCTAGATTGTTGTTATCAGCAGAGAGGAATTATTTGCAAATTGAGAAAGAAGCGTTAGGCATAATATTCGCCATAACTCGCTTCCACAGATACATATATGGAAGAGACTTTATTCTTCAAACTTACCATAAACCCCTTCTCACTATATTCGGATCGAAAGAAGGACTACCAATTTAGATAGCAAATAGAGTTCTGAGATGGGGAACTATATTATTGATGGGGAACTATATTATAATTTCAAACTAGAGTTCCTACCGTGGAAGAAAATTGATCATGCTGATGGATTATCTAGATTGGTACCTGCGAAATGCGAACCTCTGGAAGACTCTGTAATAGCGGCTTTGCGAGCCGAAGACGAAATTAGTAAAGTGCTAAACAATACAGTAAAGGAATTACCAGTGACCTTGTTAGAAATCAGAAGAGAAGCTGAAATGGATGAATTCATACAAAGTACTAAGAGAAAAATAGAAGTAAAACAAAGAAATCTAGCGGACAGTTTTCAATTTGTGATCACGTATTACTCTATAATAAAAGAGTGGTCATACCCAAATCTTTACAAAGGCGAATTCCGAAGGACTTTCATCTAGGACACCTAGGGGAAAATCGTATGAAAGCGTTAATGAGAAGTTTCGAATTGGGCTAATATGGATAGTGACATTACTCAAATGGTATAAAAATGTAGAGGCTGTGCTGCGGCAGCAAAGGCACCACCTATTATACAAATAAGGTGGACAGACCTTGGTCTAGAATCCATATGGACTATGCAGGACCCATAGATGGATATTACTACTTGATAACGCTAGATAGTGTTAGCAAATGGCCAGGAGTTTTCAGATAAAAAACCCTACGACGGAAAACACTATTAATTGTCTACACGAGTTAATCGCCAAATTCGGCGTGGTAGATTGCCTTGTAACGGATAATGGTACTCAATTCACCTCGAGCGACTTTCAAGAATTCTGTTCGACTTATCAAGTCAAACATATTAAAATAGCTCCATACCATCCACAATCTAACGGGCAAGCCGAAAGGATTGTGGACACGCTTGAGAGAGAGAGAGTGAGAGAGAGAGAGAGAGAGAGAGAGAGAGAAAGAGAAAAGAAAAAGAAATAATAATAATAACAAATATTACGGCTTCATCTACAGATACTTGTACATATACTTTCTACTAACCCGTATTCCTGGACTACTAATCTTCATTTCAAATTTGTATTATTTCGTTCAATACACTTATTTTCCTATTTCAATTACTGGCGGTGTTTATTTATTTGTGCAGGATTCTATACCCGGAATCCACAACAATTATGCAAGGTGATGATATATATATATATATATATAAGTTGGCCCAAAAATATATAGGCATATAAGGAAAGAAAAACATACGGTGGAACCTAACGGATGCTGTGTATCGAAAAAAAACAATCGATTACGCTTGGAACCTTTTTTTTTTTTACACATATTAACATTAGCCTATATTCTGCCGGCGTCAGTTTAAAATGACACCTTATTTCTATATACTGCGTCTATTTCAATATTTTGTATCATAATTCAGTGAACTATATAAACTTATAGTTCAGTTATAAGAAAAATATTATTATGATCTGAGATCATATCTATATTATTTAAAAGACAATCTTTTAAAATATTTTTGTTCTAAATTTTCACTATTTACAAAGCACAAGATTCCCTCGAGGCAGATTGTCAATGAGTAAAGTTTTTCTTACGGGCATAAGAGAAAGAAATAGGTGCATATTTTGAGCGTATATAGGATAATTGATGGTTGAACATCGACTTTCATCACTTTACTCACTAAATATACGAAATAATCGTAATTCCTTACGTCATAGATATCCCTTTGCACAATATCCTATTTCTTTACTTGTTTAGTTTAGGAAGACACCGGAATACCTTTCTATAGGTCATGTACATCTAGTTATTGGTTTATAAAATCTATCATTATGACACTCATTTCGAATATGTGTTTCAGTCTTTTATCTATTTTTCAACATTTTTGGGATGTGCGCGTGGTAAAATGGATAGCCACTCGGAGAGACGTGTAAAACCTCCTGTCGTGTTCTTTATATTCACCTGAGCGCAAATACCATTGGTAAAGGTATATATGATATGATATCTTTTCCCATTGAAACTATGGATTAAATAGTAAGGAAGACTGTACTCTCTAGACATGGTTAACAATCAGTCTTGCAGAAAGACGACTCTGAATTCAAAAGTGTATGTGGTGCTGAGGCTAAATTCCGGATTACCATTTAGCAAGACATGGCACACGGACGTCATCGATGCTAAGTGATGACATCGACTAGAGGATGTAAATTTGGTTAATGGCTGAAGATAACGCACCAAAGTTTAGCACATTGAATTATAAATGTATCATGCAAAAACATCTTTAATACTGGACAATGGATGCGACCTAATTAGTCAGAGGAAATTTGCGAAAAGACACCTGTTTCCTATTTTATCCGCAACCTATCATAGCACATGAGGGATTCCTGAAAAAGTTGGCTATCAGGTCATTGCAACATCCTTGCCCGATTTTAACTGTTAATATAAAATGGCTACACTTTTACACTGACGTTTGTTTTGGTACCGATTACTGATGTGTTCCAGTTGAAACCACGCATCGTTCAGTTTCGAGTCAGACTTTGTTGAATGTTACCGTTTATCCACAAATTAATGTCTTATAAAGGGAGGATGAAAATTTGCATCTTCGCCATATTATGCGCTATGATTTTTTGAAAGGAATAAGCATCGTAACTGCGCGAAAAAAACATTCAGAACGTCTATTAGGGTCGTATTTCACCACTTCGGGTGGTCAAAATGTGGTTTCCCAAATTTCTTCAAGATGATTTTAACGTAAATAATCAGCCATGCTCCGGGCGAACTGCCAACGTCGATGAAGACATACTGCTTGCCATCGTGACAAATAGACTAAAAATTTCGATGGAAGATATTGCTAAGAATTTGAAAACTGAATTGCGCCATTTGAAGAGAATTAGGTTTGTTTCCAAACTCGACACGTGGGTGCCACATTCTCTGACGTAGCAGAACAATCTCGAACGTGTTTCTGTCGCGATTTCTTTGCTGCTAAATCATGAAATTGCTCTTAGGCGGAAATGTCACAGATGATTTGATGGTTTATGAACTGGAAGCAAATCTGTGAATGTACAGAATCCGTGCCTAAAGCAAGTTTGCATCCAACGGACGTGTTGTTGTCCGTTTGGTTGGATCGTAGAGGGATAATTGTCTTTTTTATTGTCTTAGTCGGTGAGAAATAACTGCAATGTCTTGCGCCCAACTCACCAATCTCAATGCGGCTATTCAAGGAAGACGCTCGATTTTGACAAATCGAAAAGGTGTCATTTTCCAGCACAAGTCCACATGTTCCAAAACAGCCGTCACAGAAGCTTAGTATCGAAAAGAGAAAACCCACAAACACTTGCTGTATTCTATTGTCTTGGTTCCTTCGCATTTCTATTTGTGTCTTTTTCTACATAATTTAAATAACATATTTCTCACCCTATAGTCAGTTGTAAACTCCCTCACAACTCACGATGTTTCTACGAAAATGGAATCACAAAGCTTGTAGAACGATGTCAGACAGGTGTTAATAGTAATTGAGACTGTGGAATTGACTAAGAAATGTTTTTGTTAGTATGTAAAATGCCTTTTTTTAATGTTCTAATCGGAAAGAAAAAAGTTTTCATAGCGTTTCAGTTCCTTCTGTTTAATTGCATCTACTTCCTGCATTCTAGTAGAAGTGTATCCGTTTATTCATTCGGTACCCTGGTGATTCCATTCTTCTTATGTTGAACAGAATACATTGATTCCTGATTTCTTTTCTCTGCTTGTTTCATCTTTTTTCTTCAAAAACATATTCAGTTAAGTTCTAAAATGGCGAATACCACAAAGTTTTCACTGTTACGTTGATTAAGAAACAAATTCAATCTCATGAGAATTTAAAAAAATCAGCAACATGCAATTAAACATTTTTATAACTCTTATGAAACATAAAGGAAAACGTATCTACTTGGAAAATACTTCTGTTTATGTTCGCCTAGGCAGTTATAAACTTTTTACCACATTTGTATGGAGCTGCAGATATAAGAGAAGATATAGCATGATCAATAATATGTCTCTTTTCTTTATAGAAGCTTGCATTTTATATCTATATTTGTAAGTTGCTAATAACACGCCATTGCAATTATAATTTTAAATATCAAAGTTGTGTTTATTTCTTGTATTAGATATTTTGAGAGATTTGAGTATTTTTTAAAAGGTGAGTAAGTGTATAGGGTCATATAATTAAAAAAAAATCTTAAATTGAAATAAAAATATGTCTAGTTCTAACCGTATCTGTTCATGATCAGGCTGTTTTTTAAAATAGAAGCCGCATGGAAGTTCTTTTCACATATATTATACTAACCTATATCCTGCTGGTGTTAATTTAAAATGACACCGTGATTCTATTTACTACGACTATTTCAATATTTTGCATCATATTTTAATGATATTTTACAACGTGATAGTCCCGTTATATGAATAAAAAAGAATATTTTAACCTAAAGCGAGATGCATATTGGTTAAATATAGTCATTTAACATATATTCTTGTGCTAAATGTTCACTGTACACTTGGCCCAAGAGTCACTCAAGGTAGTTAATGAATACATTTTTTGTACGAGCGTAAGAGGAAAGATAAGTGCATATTATTAGGATATATATAATTGTTGAACCTCGACTTTCATCGCTATACTCAGTAAATATAGAAAATCATCATAAGTTCTTCCATCATAGATATGCCTTTAAATAAAGCCATAGTTCTTTACTTGTTCTAGTTAGGCAGTCAGTTATGAAATACGATATAGCATTCTTAATAATACTCCTCTTTTCTTCCTAAAATCTTTAATCTTTAATATCTGTTGATATTCCTTAGTTACTAATAGCACACCATTGCTATTATGATTTTTATAAACAAACATAAAAAATTATTGTAAAAAATAGTAATTTTTTTTAATAAAATTTATATAGGTTAACAAAGTTCCTATTCTGATATCATTATTTTTCAACCTGGTGTGTTGAAAGGCAAGAGGTCTTGTTTCCAAATTTGCTAAAAGATCATGCACACTTTTCTTAAAACGTCTGTTTACCCAGAATATGCAGACTCACAAAAATGCAGAGACTAAGAAAGTAGTGTTTTTATCTGTTTCGTACCAGCAAGGCGAAAAAGCCACTGAGATGCATGGGATTATCGAGAGTGAAAGAATCCGATAAAAATCATTAGTAAGGAGAGCGGACAATAAAAGGACATGATTCAATGAGATAGAAGATGGCGATTGCCAATGCATTAAAAATTTTAAGTATTTGTTCGACATGTTTGTCCATACGTTGTAGACTATCTCGAGATTTTTCTTTTAAAGAGAGGTTAACCCTTTACAAGTCTTGGGGACCACTCGATGTAGAGGGTTGAGTTTGCAGGCCATTTGTATGTATAGGAGTAAAAGATAACGGTTAACCCTGGACTTGTACAGGTTCAGATGATAGTGATCGAGGAAACAGCCTGTTGGGAGGCGGTTCGAAAGGGAAGTGGTTCGCGGGAAGAAGCTGTTCGAGTGAAATTTGCTTCTCATCGATGAAATACGGGTGCTATTTGGGTGGTTTGCTACTAAGTAAGTGGCATGGCGTATTCTTACTGTGAATTTTTGTCTCGGTGGGAACAGAGAATGTAGTTCATCCGAGCCGCTCCCGTAGCGGTAGAGCAGCGAGAGTACGTGTAGTCAGCATTCGGGCTGCACCTTGCCATAGAGATATCTACTACTATGGTTATCGAGGTAGGTTTGTCGTCAAGAGCCACACTGATACTATGTGTGATGCCAGGACGACGGCAATGGACCGGACTGGTCGAAATCCATTCTGCACGTCGTTGAAGAGCATGCTCTTTTCTAGGTGCTCGATGATCATGTTACTGATTATGGCCTCAAAGAGTTTGGTGATGATTCTTAGCAGACTGATGGGTCTGTACTGGGAGTGGGGAGACCTCACTCCCGCATTCTTGAAAATCGGACATACGCTTGACACTTTCCATAGACTTAGGAAGGAATTTTCTTTCAAGCAGCGATGAATAACTTTACAAGGATTAGGGATAATTCTGGAATTTTGCCCGGACCAGTGCCTTTCTTAGAGTCAAGACTTTTGATAAGTCTGGAGACTTCTAATGTTGTGATGGTAATACTACTGAGATTGTGCTCGGTGAGACGTGAGAACTTGCGGAGTGGAGGGTCTTTGTCATTTAACGTTGAGTTAGAGGCAAAGACGGAGTCGAGAGGTTCGCTTTACGTGTCGTGAAGGATATGACCTTGAAGACATTTATAATTCTGGACACAGCCGTTTTACATCAGTTCAAATATTATAATTATGTAATTTATCTATGGTACGCTTTATATTTCATTAGATAGTTTACTAGATAAGAGGGGCAGTTCTCTGCTTCAAGCGTAGTAATCGAAAATTGAACGAATGAACCTATTAAAGTGGCAATATGTCTTTATGATATCACCGTACAATTTTATAAAGATACGATGTCTTTATGGAACTGATTAAAGCAATTTGAATCATTCATAGAAGTTTTATTATTTCAAGATTAATGACAATTCGATCGTCAAAACAAACTTTCTATCCTATTAAACGATTATTATGCGAGACATGTATTGCAAACGATATCTGGCATGATAAGGTATGTCACCTTAATGTCTTAATAGCTCCCTTGTTTTTTTATTCATTTTTTCTAAATTGGTTTTCTTTAATTTTTTTCTCTCGTTATTGCTTAACATCTTTTTGTATTTTTCCTTTCTTTCTTAATAATTCCCACACTTTCATTCTCTTTCTTATCTTCTTTTTCTTTCTTAATAATTTCTCATTTAGTCTTTCTTTCCACTCTTTCTTTTGGTCTTTCTATCTTTCATTCCACTTTTCTTCTTTTCTTCTTAATAAGTCCCACTTTCCCTCTGTTTCCTCCTATCTTTCGTTATTTCTCAATATCTATTCGTACTCCAACTTCCTTTCTTGATAAGTTCCCACTCTTTCTTTCTTGATAATTTCCGACTTTTCCTTTCTTTCTTCCTTTTTTAATATCTCCTCGCATTCTCTCTTTCTTTTTTTACAATTATTTCCCTCTTTGTTATTTAATTCTTTCTTCTTTATTTCTTCATCTTGTTTATTAATTTTATAAGTGTCAATCAATATTGAATATAAATATCTCTATTGTATGATTAATTGTAAAAAAATATAAGCGAAATTAAAGATAATATCTTAGTTGTCAACACCTGTCAAATTCCGAGGGGGACCAGCTCATAATTATAATTTTAGATTACATTACACTCGAACATTTCCGTTGTCTCCGTTTTCTTAAGGGGGCATTTCTTTGGAATTATTATTACAGCCTTGCAATTCTGTTGGAAAACAAAGCCCCAAATCGGAATCTTGCCTAAAGCAAGTAGAAACAAAAAAATCATGTATAATTTGTACAACTTTTTACGACTAATCTCAGGTGTTCAATCTTGAAATAATGTTGAAAAAGCGAGCCGGAATTTTGCAATTGGTTTACTGTCCAATTATTTCGAAAGAAAGAAAACTGAGGCGAACGAAGAAAAGAATAACATAAAAAGAAATAAAAGTTATAGGAGAAAGAAATGACGACAGAGTAATATAAATAAAAAGAAGTAAACGTTCCAGAAGAAATAAATATAGAATGAAAAAAGCGAATGAAAAATAGAAATAGAGAATACAGAAAACTGTCAGAAAATACCTTACTTTTTACTCTTTTCATCAAATCTGTGGACAAATTAACAATTGCTTCAAATCAAATAATGTGATCAAATCGGATTCATAATAAAAAGAATTGCCTCATCTGAAATGAGGTCACCGAAGACGTTGGGATGTGTTGCGTGCACGAAGCCACAAGTCGTTGTGACCAAGGATTTGAGTGCATTTTTCTTAGCCATCTACTGATCATACCATCATTAATTGTGCAGTGTCTTTCACAAACTGTAACGAAGAACAGCTTTCGATTGTCACATTATATTATTATTTAGGTCCTGACAAAGAAACATATAGCAGTGTAGGTGCCAACAAAACGGATTATATTCTTCTTAGCGGACGTCTAAATATGGCCCCGAGTAGCAATTCATGCAGTAAATTTTTTGTTCAGATATATATATATATATATATATATATATAGATATATATAACGTTTTTGTTCATATATATATATATATATATATATATATATATATATATATATATATATATATAGATATATATAACGTTTTTGTTCATATATATATATATATATATATATATATATATATATATATATCCTACTAAAGGACAAAAAAATGAAAAACCTATTACAAAATTTACTTCAGAGACGGATCCAAATTCAAGATTAATAATATTTGTTTTAAGTATTTCACTCCAAGCAAGGCGGGAGTGCCACTAGCAAGCAAGGAGAGTGAGAGCAAGAGTAAGGAAGGGTGTTTGAGGAAAGGATATAGGACGTATATCAGGATCAAGACATCAGAAGATGTTGATTGACATTACATTTGAAGATTATATCCATTAAAGATGGAAGTAAAAGAAAGAGAGTTCCACTGTCGAGAAGTGCGAGAGAATAAGCTGTTGAAGTAGAAGAGGCGGTTACATTTAACTGTTTCGACAGCCACCCTAGTGAAATTCATGTAGTTGAGGTACCGGTGAAAGTAGTTCGTCGGAGCAGTTGCCATGAATATATTCGTAGAACAGACAGAGGTAAGCCACATCACGTCTGTGAGAAAGTGACTGTAGACAAGATGCCAGATCAGGACCTATTAACTTTTCAATATGCAGTAAAGTTTTTGTTCATATATTTTTAAAAATTTCATTTTTTACCTCTCTCTCGTTCTCTCTCACTTTATATATATATACACACACACACACACATATATATATATATATATATATATATATATATATATATATATATATATATATATATATATGTGTGTGTGTGTGTTAGAATATATATATACATAAAATATATCTGTAAAATCAGTATTAATAGAAAACAAAATGTTTCCCTACCTATGCGTTTCATTCCTTCGAGATATTTATCACGGTAAATGTGGACATTTTATTTAGTAACACGTATTTATATCATAACCCTTCATGTACTTAATCGACTAATAAACTTAATTAATTAATTAAATTAAGCGACTAAGAAATTTAAAAATGAATTAAACTCTTTTAAATGAAGATATTTAAATATTTAAATTAAATTCATTATACAGAAATAATTTAAAAAAATAAAATAGAGAGAAACAATTAAAATTAAAAAATACAACTGGAAAAATTACTCACTTTAATTTATTAGGCAATAAATTAAATCACGTATGATAATTCCTTGTATATATACGAAGTGAAACGCAAGGAGTTAAACGCGTTGGTATAGAAGACTTTTTTCGTCTTATCTTTCCTTTTATGCACAGACACAAACGCGTGCACGCACACACACACATATATATATATATATACATATATATGTAGAGAGAGAGAGAAAGAGAGAGAGAGAAAGAGAGATGGTATTATGGATAAATTGGCGTCTAAATTACTCAAAAATGAAAACATTGACATCTCATTTTAACAGATATATTTACCAAAATTACAGAAAAATATATTGAAATACTAAAGTGTAAATTTATTCAATAAAATCGGCATTGTCTTCAACCACGGATTCCAGACGACTTAGGAATCTCCTGCATCTCTTCTGGAAGAACTCCTTGTTTAAGTTGTTGAATACTGCTCAAATTCTTGTCTTCAATTCATCTTTGCTGCTACAAAGATATCATTGGTCTCTTATTCATCTATACAACACACATAATAATAAAAGGAGTTGCAGTCTAGGAAGTAAGGTTGCCACACACACACATATAAACGCACACACAAACACAGACAATTTAATCTTTGTATATTGAACTTTTGGGGATTGAAACTAAGGTAGCTAAAAATTTAACTACGTAAAACATTGTTGCCATGAAGTGCATAACACCTTTTGGTCTCATTAGCCACGCTCCTAACGTTTGACAAAATTGAATAATCATCAATTTTGGCCGCAAGATTAATTCTGCTTAATCACGCGATCATAATCAAGTATTGAGCATTTTAAATAGAAAACACAATGAGTCACCAATAATTCTCCTACGCCAGTCAGATACGAAACATTTCATGTCATAGTCACACGTCTCACAATTTCATTTTAACTTTTAGAAAATTCTTTTTCCTATATATGTTTGTCCACGTGGGATATATAAAAAATACATTATCTCTCTCTCACTCAATCACAGACAAACTAACTCACACACACACACACACAATAATAAAGTCAGTTGCAGTGTATGTGTGTGTAAAACAGTATATATATATATATATATATATATATATATATATATATATATATATATATATATGTATGTATATATATATATGCATGTATATATATCATGGAAAATAAGGAGAAAGAAATCAATACAAAAACTGTACATTGTGCCTGAGGGGAAAAAAGATCCATAATTACCTTCGGGACCAAAACTGACAACTAAATAAGCAATCGGAACTCATCTCAAACTGCAGAGACAAAAAATTAATACGCTATTTAAAACTCAAAAACTAAAAACGAACAAGAATAAATGGAAATAAATACATGTTAAGAAATAAATAAACAAAAGAAGTAAAATAAATTAATCCAAACAAATAAATATGTTACTAAACTAAGTAATGTATAAAAAAATTAACAAACCACGCCCACCCAAATAAACGTTAGAAAAATACATTAGACTAACCATCCCATAAAAAGGGGAGAAAACACAATGCACATGGTCTGGCCGGAGCGTTCGGGATAAAACAGACTGTCTTCACGGGGTGCTGATTCAATGTCCTCTGATCTATCTATCTATCTATCTATATATATATATATATATATATATATATATATATATATATAATTATTATTATTCATATTCAGAAGAATTACTCAAATGTAATTGTGTATATCAACACTTGTAGTTATGTCCCCGACATTTTGTTCTGTATTTATATTATTTGATACACTTGCTCTATATATATTATATAATGATTTTAAATTTCTTTATTAAGTGGGCAGTTTTTTTTTATTTCGACAAATACATATTTGTTAGTATTTTGCGGATTTGTGTTATTATAATTGCTCTTATTCATCAGTGTAAAGTGATTTTTTTATGTTGATATAAATACACGTGCATGAAGGGTAGGATCTTCTACAAATATGTGCTTGGGTATAATGTTTAGCCAATTTCATTTAGTTTATTTTTCTTCATGTCGCATCACCTGTAATAATTGTCACAGGTAATACAAAGGAGAAACCACGAGGAATTTACATAAAATGATTATATGAACACAGAAGGGATATTTTACAAAATAAAACATTCAATACATTAATTGTCCACCGTAATAAGTCTGACCACAATTTCCATTTAATCATGCAATTTAATTAAAAGAAAAAGTTATTTACTAAGAAGAAACTGTAGAGAACGTATTTTAATCGCCAATTCGTCCGCTATAAATTTGCTTCAAGTCCTTCCAATATGAGGAAAGCATGAACACAAAAGAAAAGCATAATGAAATTGAGTAGACAATATACACAAAAACATATTTTTAAAACAATTCAAACGATTAAAAGTTATATATACATATATATATATATATAGAGAGAGAGAGAGAGAAAGAGAGAGTGAGATGTATTTTATACATACATACATTCATAGATATAGACATAGATTTAGTGTAGTTTTAAGAGAAATTAGAAAATGTTTGTCAGATAGATAGATACGAATAAACTGAGATAGAAATATAGATAGATAGATAGATAACAAACGCACTGGGATATATATATATATATATATATATATATATATATATATAATACTAATTAACACTAATTAACAATGGCTTCCTTAACCACCTTAAAGGCCACCAAATTAGACTATTTCTTCCAAAGTAAATAACAACGATAGTGAACATACAGTAAAAAATAACATGAATATTTTCTACAAAAAATAAATGCACATTAACTACAAACAAGATGAATCTTCACTTAGAAATATTATAAAGAAATACGCTACCCCAGTTGACACGAATAAATAAAATCAAATTAGTTATCTACTACCAAAAATTTAAAACAGCTAACCTTATCCTAAAAAATAACAACACACCAGCAAAGTCAAAATTGCATCGAACAAACATTATCTATGCATCCAAATGCCGCTTAAATAACTGTGTTCCTGATCAAACCGGACTCATAAATAATTACATTGGTCACACAACTACATGCCTATCCAGACGCCCTACCTTACACATATCTGACCAGAGCTCTATTAGAACCCATTTAAACACACACACACACACACACACACACACACACACACACACACACACACACACACACACACACACACACTTACCAGACATCAAACACTAACAAAATAACCTCATCCCCCTGTAAAAAAGATTGAAAATAATCACAGCCCCAATAGTAAAAAAGAAAAAGCCAAAACTTAAAAATATTGACTATGAACACGGCCACAATGTGCTGTGTTCGGAAAATAAAACATCTCTATAACACTAAAATCATACATATAACACTCAATTAAACTGAAAAGATAAAATCATCCTTGATAATGGCTAAAAGTATTGCGGAATTATAGACATTTTGATGGTTTCTACACACACTGTGTTGAAAAAAGAAAGCACGTGTTTGAACACAAGAAAAATAGCTTAATTGCAGTAACTTGTCTGTCTTTTTAATGAAACATGCATAAATGAAGAATTGTTGCCTAAACACACACACATACACACACATACATGCATATATATATATATAATGGACTAGATAGATAGATAGATAGATAAAGAATAGAAAATAATAGATATCGAGTAAAATATATAAGTAGAAATAAGGAGACAAAGAAAGATTATATAAAATATTGCTCATGCATGGCTACATATCTATCTATCTATCTATCTATCTATATATATATATATATATATATATATATATATATATATATATATATATATATATATATATACACAAAGTTATCTGAAATATAACTGAATGACTCCTAAAATTTCGAGCATCATTATAGATTTTTGCGTCCTGCATACGCTAGTGCAATAAATCAATGAATGACAAGCTTGATATGAAATCGATACGTGCAATATGAAACTTCTTTTACAAGGTAAAGATGATAAAAAAAACGATACCTTATCAATATTTCCGAGTGCTTAAAAAAAGACTTCTCACTACTGGGATAGGTAAACATATGTGCATATTCGTCATACATTTATCTTTTAATTCAGAGATTAATAAATTATGTATGTTTGTCTCCCAAGTAAAATAAAGTGAAGACTGCCTATCTCTTCAAAAAGTTCATTTTGAAGTAGTTTAGTAATATTCAACAAAGTTTGGAAAGGTGAAATCAGGTCAAAAATCCAAGAAAAAATATTTAGCAAAAATCATTTTGATTTATTAAGAACCCAAATTACTCCTGCCTCTATAGGAAGGCTGATAAGTCCGACAAGGTCAAAAAGGCAGCTGATGTTCAAAATCTCAAGTCTGTCGTTAACTGGGCAGAAGATGGTTTATTAAATGTAATGCCTCCAAAACTAATCGTATCTCTATTAATCATCTGAGAAACCCCTCTCTGCCTTCCTGATGCTAACCTCGTTTCGCCTACTTGGACTAACGTTCTCCGCTGACTTGAAGTGGAAAAACTATATTGAGTCCATTACTAGGTCAGCAATTTGGTTCACTGCGAGACAATTTTTCTCTCCAGAATGTATCTTACATATCTATAAGTCTACCATTTGTCCATGCTAAGGGTATTGCTACCGGATATGGTCTGATGCTCCTGCTATTTACCTTGAGCTCCTTGATAAAATCCAAAGAAGGATCGGAAATATCATTGATTCCTTAGCTGACGGCTCGGCTTCAGTAACTTGCCCACCACCGTAAGCTTGCTTCACTGTTTTTATTCTATAAATTCTTTCATGGTAATGAGCTCTTCGTTATGGTTATTGGGGTTAGTTTTTTAGAATTGTTATTTTATTCCCCTCCCCCCACAGACATTGAATTGTAAATATGGGCAATAGTTAGTATTTTCATAGAGAGAGTGAAGTACTATGGTGGTTGTAGTAAGAAAGGTACGTATGAATGTGTTGTTTTGGTGTATGGAATATTGTTCGTACGATTGAGTCAGCGGCTAGCTAAGTTATAGTTAAGACGGAAAAAGACCGTCCTTTTTCCCCAATCCCCGCTTCGGCCTTATGACACATTTCTGTAATTTATACAGAATAAATATCGCTCTTCGTTATGGTACCTAGACTTTTTGCATTTAAGCGCAGTACTATAAAGGCGCCAAAATCTCATCAGTTTCCAGTTTAGATAGCTAGATGTAGCCGTAACTTCTATAATAACATTTTCTTTTCTCGCACTTCTTGCTTGTGCATCTCGCTTCCAGCTCCGTGCTTTCCGGCCAACTTTATTCTGCAAATGCAATATCAATGGCTATCTACCGATTACTCTTTCCTCTTCTCGATGATTATTAATGTCTCTATTCCTACTTTTTCCACCCCATGAAACAATTTGTATCTTAGTGGCTTTACTGCCTTGCATGGTCTGATACCGATAAAGGAAAATTCACAAACTGACCTAATGACAGTTTCGATTAGTTGATTTGGTGTGTTTTTCGGCCTATCAAATATTTGAGATTTTTTTAAAGCTGGCAAAATTTGGATTGTAAGAAAAACTTTTTATGTGAGTACATAGTGCGTTTAAATTCTTTTGAGAATAACATTGATTTTTCAATAAACAGGTCCTAATATTTTACCTATAGCTAAGTGGTGGAAAATGGATTCAAATTTCTAATGGAATTCGAACGCTGTTCTCTGATTTCGAACCGCTATCCATTTCACCACCCTCATATCCGTCTACTAAGGAAGACAGATGGATGCGAAATACACAAGATGAATGCTGAAGAAAATATCGGTTGAAACAATGTGATAAATACAACAAAGATTAAGATATTCGCATGAAAGATGTTTAGGTTTAGAATTATTTTGTTTTACAGTATATCAACCACGATGGGTTATTTAATGCCGAAGAGATTTTTAGCATATGTTCCTATGAATAGAATATTTTATTCTTTGTAAGAAATCAGTTTTTTAGATCAGGTTTCATTGACGTATTTTTGTAAAGAAGGATTTTTGTCGAGAGTCACATCTATTGCTGGTAATTTTTTTTTCAAATATGTGATGCTGGTATCTTTACTATAAATTACTTTTTATACTTTCATAGTATTTTGACCCCAGTTTGGGTGTTCAATCTTTGCTCATAGCTGGGACACTAACAGGTGCTACCAACCCGGGTCAGGTTGGACCTGGGAACAACAGCAAATTCAAACCTTCAAAACCTTCTAAACTCTTAACACGCCTTGATGCCGGGTGTAGTTAATCTTCATACTCAGGACGAATCAAAGATGTACTTTGGAATAATGATTGATTTATACTTTGAATTTTTCTTTGTTTTCTTTCGTTTTTTGTTTATCAATCGAGGTTGTAGGTTATTCAAAACCAAAACATATTCTGGATATATTTCGTTTTTTTTTAGAGTAAGCCTCCCACTTTACAAAGTTCAGTAGAGGTTTACGTTAGAAAGGCATTTGTGTGTATAGAAGTGGAAGATAACGGTTGATACTGGCTTTGAACAGATTAAGATTGTAGCGATCGGGGAAACATCCTGTTAGGAGTCGATTCCTCAGGGCAGTGGTTTGTGGGAAAAAGTTGCTCGAGTGGAACTTATTGCTCACCGATGGGATACGGAGGGAACGCTTGCTATTATATAAATGGCTGGTCTTATTCTTGTTCTGAAGGTTTGATTTCGCAGGACCATGAAATATAGATCGTTTGTGCACTTTCCATGTAAGTAGCGGTAAAGTAAAAACAGGGCCTGCTACATCCCCCGCGCCTGTGGGAGAGCCGTTGGAAGTTTGGAGAATAATCGTCACCCACAAAAGTTTGGAGTCGCTTTTTGACTCCATCCCAGCTGGAGAGTAGGGTCTTGCTGCAAAATAATTACTTTTTAGAGTGAGAATATTGCATTAAACTTTTTATCAGATTATCAATGCTTCTTCCAGATAGAAACTACTGCCGAAAAGATAATAGGATTTCATCCTTTTCTCAAGGATATTTGCGCGTAGGCGAAGGTAGTTAACACGACTGGAATTCGAATTCGGCTCTCCGATTTCTCGGAGTCGCTCTCCATTTCACTACACAGACATCCAAGAAAATGACAGCCGCGGGTCACCTCGTTGCAGGATTTAAATATTTCAGCGACATGTACATTTCTTAAACGAAAACAAATTTTTGTAATCAAATGTTCAAAAAACGTACCTTTAAAATGATTACACTGGGCGCTAAATTAAAACGATCATTGTAGCGCCATGTAATTCTGTTACAAAACAAAGCACCAAATCGAAATTTTGCTTCAGGCAGGTAGAAACAAAATACAAATCATGTATAATTTGTAAATTTTTTCTGAAACAAATCCCAAGAGTTGAATCTTAGAATAATGCTGAATACGCGAATTGGGTTTCTGAAATTGGATCCAGAAAAAAGAAGGAAATAAAAGGGAAATTGCATGAAGATAAGAATAAGTATAAATTAAAAAGAAATAAACGTTAAAGAAAGAAAGGGAAAAGAAAAAAGGGAAAGGAAAAGAAAGAACGTTAAAAGACAGAAAGGAAAAGAAAGAAAAAAGAAAGAAAGAAAAAAGAATGAAAGAAAGGGAAAGGAAATAAATAACAAAATAAATACATTTAAAGAATTTTAAAAAGTGTTTGGCTAATAATTACTACATATTCCTAATTAAACAAAGGATTTTGCACCATTTGAGTATTTAATCATTCTACTAGATTGTCTACCAGATCTCATCGTTTTATTATTCAAATGGCTGGGATGTAACACTACGTTTTATTCGACTAAACTATTTTCTGGAACTTTTTACCTGTGGAAATATCTTCCGATTTCTTTGATTCTTTGATTCATATGTGACACGTTTCTTCGACAGAGACGAAACGTTTCACAAGGCAAATTCTTCTACTTTGTCATACATATTTCTCACAAGCTATGTATGAAATTGTATATCTTGTTATCCTACACACACACACACACACACACACACAGACACAGACACACACACACACATATATATATATATATATATATATATATATATATATAATCGAGGATTTCTGTGTGTATGTGTGTCTGTCTGTGTAATACGTTTTCACTCAAGATGAATCCAAACGATTTGGACTAAACCTGTCACATACATTGTACAATGTAAGTTCTTAACGAAAAAAATCTATAATTTAAAAAAAAATCAATAATCGGTAAAGTCGATCAAAAATCGATAAATTCATCTTTCTTCCTCCGATTTCGTTCAAAGTCGGTATGTAGGTTACTTAAATCATGATGAGCTCAACGAATCCTCAGTACGCTAAAACTAAAAAAACCCTCAATTTTCAAACAGTCTAATACAAACTTCACTCAATTGTAGCCAACAATAATTTGATTGTTTAAGTCATTTAACTTGATAATTGTGTCCACCCATATAGTGAAAACCCGCGTAAATAACGAAAAATGGCAATTTTTACTGTTATTTTCTTATTTTTCATTGACTTTAACCAATTTTCATCAAACTTATCAATTCCTTTATAAATGTATCATCTTTTACATCCCTGGAAGCACACTGACAAATTGAATTTCACAATGTCCAAAATAACTGTGATCTGAAATGGAGCATCATTTTGGCTGTTTAAGCCTTCATGTCCTCGACTGAATTGAATAGATACAGACTACTTAAATTATATCAGTAACTGCATTAATTCAAAATGCTTTTTAATGAAAGTACTTTAAAGTAATTGAAGAAGGTAGATGATGCTGTTTTTGCTCCATTCTAATTGAACGCTTTTTCTGTTTGGCCAGCTGGTTATCGCTGCTAGTATATATATATATATATATATATATATATATATATATATATATATATATATATAGATAGATAGATAGATAGATAGATAGATAGATAGATAGAAACAGATTATTATTGCCACACCAGGATAAAATGATCTTTAAGAAAGGGATTAAATTTTATTCATAAAAAAAAGTTACAAATATCACAACGATTAAAGTTGAAGGTGGTATCAGATTTCAAATTTATAAATGGGTGTTGCCTATTTTAACGAATCAGTGAACAGATCTAATCTAAGATGGAAAAGTGAAAAATAAGGGTTAAAGGTTTGGTGTAGGTATGCAATTTCTGCTTGCTGATATGGGCTTTTGTTTATGACGTGTCATCCTGTCTATCTTTCATGGAACGTATATACATTAAAAGTTATTTGTATCGAACCACGGGTTAATTTTGGCACTTTTATTTATTTTTTTCATTTTTATTTTTTGTCAAATACATTTGGGGCTTTCTTGAAGAGTGCTTAAAATAGGATTAAATCATTTTTCATATTCATAATTTTAATTATAATTATACATAATTATAATTTTAAAATGCTATATTTATTATATTTAATCGTATATTAGATATGTTATTGTTAAAATTAAAATTTTAAATTTAGGAATTAAGTATACATTTTTTTAATTGTAATTAAATAATAGATATATAATTATGAAATATTTTTATTGATTACGTTTTAAAGTGAAAATAACACAATGCCTACAAAAGACAGTTATTTGTTTTCGTTGATTAAATAAAGCTTTATTTTTAAGAAATTTATAATATATAACTTTTCATATAGGCACAAATGACACTTTTTCTCGTTTTTTTTTATTAATTTCCATTTTACAGTGTGGGTTTTATTTGTTTCTTTTAAATGCCAAAATTATTTAGATAGAGATGTTTGGTTATGATACTCATTGTTTTTAAATGAAAACAGGTGTTGGTACCATATTAATTTAAAATCATTTTTAGTGTTATCAATATTATTTTTTTAATAAGTGAATTTTCAATAGATGAAATAGTATACTTGTAAACTATAGATTCTGTAAGTTGCCTAACTCTTCCACTAGCCTGATACATATTCATGAGCAGTCTATACCAAGAATTTTGAAAAAAGTAACAATAACATTTCTTGTCTTGTAAAAAAATACTTGCAACAAAATAAAATCCTTAGATTACTCTTGATAAGGTCCCTCATAAAACGAAACACATGAGCTAAGATAAATTGTCCTTGTCTTTTTTCATATTGTCCTTTTACAGATATACGCTATCTGGAATATATTTTACACATGCATACACACAGACACATGCACGCACGCACACGCACACAGACATACTCCAAACATGCCGTCTCCTCATTTGAAAATAGGTGCAGGGCAGCTCTCAAGGACAAGAGGCAGTAACATAACGCTATGCTATCGAACCCGGGTCGGACCTTCAGTTACTGCGACCGTGTATACCTCTCCCGCATTGGGCTTATATGTCACAAAAGTGCCTGTAATCAATGTGAACAAACTTTTTAATCTTCGTTTTGCGAAGCTACGTCATGATATATATATATATATATATATATATATATATATATATATATATATATATATATATAATCATTTATTTGAATATTACAACATAAATATGTTATAAAATCACTACAAAAATAGCCATTTTGTTTCAACACCTCTGGTGTCTTATCAAGTGATGATTCTACATTCTAGAGGTGAAGACAGGAAGAAAGTGGAGAGTGTCAGACGTGATGTCAGCAGTGGAAGTGATGGTCAAGCAGGCAGAAGTTCAGGGAGTAACAAGGAAGTGATGTGCTGGATTTGGTCTAGGTGAGAGGGAGAGATTCTGGTCAGACGCTAGTAGACAGGAGCGACGCAAGTTACAAGAGCAGGGGATCGAAATCTCGAAGAGGAGAGACGGTTAGTGCGGACTGTCCAGCAGGCTCAGCAGGGCCGATGGCTGAACTGGGAGGGTATTGAGGGTGTTCAGATCAGTTGGTCTGATTGGTGGCAGCTAGGCGCAGGACATTTGAAGTTCCTCATACAGGCGCCATGTGACGTGACAGCATCACCGGCAAATTTGAAGAGATGGGGAGTGCAGGAGTCACCCTCCTGCCGGTTGTGTGGTGCTGACGGAAAGCTGCGCCACATGCTGTCAGCCTGTCCGAGCGCGTTTCAGGATGGCTCGTACACCTTCAGACATAACTTGGTCCTGGAGGTCGTAGCAGCGGCTGTAAGAAGTGCTAGCATACCCTCGTTGGGTAACCTTCCTGAAGCAAGGTGCGACTGTCACAAGGAAGAAGACCAGGTCGGAAAAGTCAAGGAAGTGGAGAGTGAAGGTGGATGCTACACTGCCAGTGGAGATCGTTGTGTCTGGTCTGAGACCAGATCTGGTCTTAATTGATTTCGAGAAGCAACATCTGTTGCTTGGTGAATGACAGTAGCATGAGAAGAAGGGATTGAGGAGGCGCATGAAAGAAAGTTGCTTCGGTATGAGGAACTGGTGGCTGAAGTCCGTGAGAGAGGATATAGCTGCACTCTGGTGCCATTTGAGGTTGGCTGTCGAGGATTTCATGCTGCCTCTTTAAAGAGATTACTCGAGTGTGCTGGAATCTCAAAGCCGGAGAAGGTGATAAGTCTTGTGGTGAAAAAGCGCTGGAAGGAAGTGTATGGATTACCCAAAAATTCTTATCGAGTCGCACGTAATTATCATAGACCAGTTGCAACGTAACATCATCCAGCTGTTGCAGGCCCACCGTGGGGAAAGGTACTGAGCTTAATGGACCGAAACCTTGCTGAAGCACGGTGCTCAGCTGAAGATTGCACCTGGTCTGGAGCACTTGATGTGTATTTATATATATATATATATATTCTAATAAATTCCTGTTTTGTTGTTGCTGTTAACGCTATATTCTCCTTGTTTGGTATAAGACGCCAGACCCACCACGATTGATGCTGCTGTGGTGCTTTTCGTATGTGCTAGATTTTAAGCCGGGGATTTGCTAGCACCACACTAAACCTAAATCTAATTATCATTCTTTCTGGTTACCAAACAAACCTATAGAGTTAAGTTTACGGTGCTCTTAAAATATTGCTGGGAGAAATGAAATAGTTTAATAGATTTCAAAAGATACCCGTGCGAAAGCGAACACAAAGCCATTGGCTCGAATTTGTATTCGACACGTTAATATTTGATTTCTGTGGAATACGTGTTATTGGTAGTAATCTTATCTTGAGAAGACGGATTTATATTAACGTTATTACTGTGTAAGTTAAGTCTAATAGGTTTTATAATATAGCCAATGCTGGTTAAAGATATGCAGACAGTGTTCCCTGTTCTTTCCCTCGCCTTTATCTAACAGGGCTAAATATGCCAAGTATTACTAAATGGCTTCCCTTGATTTGTTCAAGGACGTCTTCTGATTCAAATGTTGTTCGCCAAAAACTTCTCTAATTGAAACAAATTGATTACAGAAAATCTGCCAAATATATATCATAAATATTAATCTTGCCAGAATAATACAATAAGATCCAGCGTAAACATAGGTTCCAGCATATTTTTCAGGCTAAAAGAAAAGTCTACAGAATACACAATAGCGACAGTAAGAAGACGAAGAAGAAGAAGACGAAGAAGAAGAAGGAAATGAATCGAAGAAGAAGAAAAAGAAGAAAGAGAAGACCAAGTATAAAAGGAAAACGACAAAGAAGAAAAAAATGAAGAATAAGAAAAAAGAACAAAGTAAAGACGAAGAAGACGAAGAAGAAAAAAGTGAAAACGAAGAATAAGAAAAAAAAGAAAAGGAAAAAGAAGTAGCAGAAGGAGAAAAAATAATAACATTACGAAGAAGAAAACAAAGAAGAATAAAAAGAAGACAAAGAAGAAGAAAAAGAAAATTTCTGTGAGAATTCCGAGGATGAGGCGGTATCACATTTTACACTATTTACATTCTTACTATTCTTTCCGCATCATATCTGTTTTGATATCAAACATGTTTCGTAAAATAGCCGAGTGGATGAATGCATTGGTTCGTGAATTTGGTTCCATAATAATTTCAATCCCTGGATAAGGCAGTCTGTGCTTGTACTCTGTGGAAAGAGGGCGATATTTTACTGAGCTGTACTAAGAGTAAGAACTTCCCGATATACCCCAAACTATTTCATCTTCATTCTTCATCTTTGTTGTTTTTATCACAATGTTTCGGTTGTTTCGCTCTACAGCCTTCACCAAGACAATAACCCTATTGATTAAAGCGTTGGTTCATGAATTTGCCGAGAACTGTGTACCCGCACACAGTGGAAACACAGCGAGCAATAAAAAAAGGAAAGGAATACTAAAAATAAGAACTAGTCGATATCCCTAGACATGGGCTGTGGAACGAGAACTGATTACCTCATCATATTAAATAGAAAGTTAATTTATTAATTCCCTGAAGTTAACCCGAATCGACATACACCTGATGAAGGCTGGAGGGCACAACGGTCGAAACGTGGTGATAACAGCAACAGAGTTGAAGAGAATATTCCGAATTGGAACAGTATAAATATTGAAGAAGGGGGTATTTAATAAAACATACAGTATTACCGACCAACTCCATCAGATTTTCCATCCAAAATAAAATATCTAACCTCCAGATGAGAGACTCATTGTGTCTTCTCGTGCTAACGTTTTCTGCTGAGATGAAGTGGAAATATTATATAGCGTCAACTGCTCGGAATGCTGCTAGGAAGGATAGGTTCACTGTCTCGTACTAGACGATTTTTCTCGCCAGAGTTTATCATTCAAGGTTACCATTCGTCCATGCATTTAAGATTGTTGTCACAACTGATCTTGTGCTTAGAATTTCTTGGGTAAAATACAAAGAAAAATCTATAATGTTATTTTTCCTGACGTCTCGGCTTCAGTAGCTTTCCCAGAATCGTAACATAGCTTCCTTCTGCCTTTTCCATGCATATTATTATGGAAATGAGCGTGTGGCCGTGTGGTTAGAACTTTCGCATTCTGACAATGAAACCAGGGTTCGAATCTTACCATTGTCGATTTGTCAGGAAGAGGACTTCCTGATGTTATCGGATTGGAGGAGTCGATCCCTTTGGAAAGTTACTAAAAACCAAACCACGGGTTGATCCAAGCATTGTGAGTGATATCGGGTAGACAGAACACTTGGGTGTCGTCGATAGCCGAGGTCTTGTTCAAATTGTTGACCACGGTAGATAACACGCTGTCTCCCAGAAACTGTAACTAAGGTCTAAGCTCAGCATAGTTGCAGTATAAACTACATGTGGGCTCTGGGGGTGGGCTCTGGGAGTGTTGAATAAACACAAATGCGCCTGAATAAGCATCTGCGACAGTAGTAGACAGGTATCCTCGAATACTAGTGGCCGGCCATACATTATCGTAATTGTTCTGATGAACTTTCCATCATGGATACTAGATTTATGAATTTAAGCGTAGTGACGTCAAATCCTATAATTTTACAGCTAGTATTTCTAGATATAAATTTGGAAACAATTATATGGAATGCTAATCGTTAACTTCTGCCTTCTTAATCTATGTTCTTTTATTATTCTCTCTCCTTAATGTTTTTATTTCTCATATGCTCCCATAGTCAGTAATAGCATTCAGTAATCTCTTGCGTTTTAGTGGATTTATTGACTAGCGTGGAGTGAAATTATTAGAAAAAAAATGTATTTACCTAATTACACCTACAAAACTATTATTCAAATGTTCAAAACCAAAAATGATATCCGTAAGAATAATTTTGAAGCATCAATATATAAAGTCAACTACAGCAGTCGTTCATTATAATATTTAAATGAGACTACAAGAAATTATTAAAAAATATATACGACAAAATAGATATCTAACAAATAAATTATCTAACGCTTTCGTTTTACAAAGAATTAATTCAATCTGCAATTTCATTCTTAAACCATCCAGTCCTTGTTCAGAAAGAAAATGACGTATTAAAAATTAAATGGATTGAAAGCGCAAATAGATTCACATGTTTTCCATTCTTGACAGAAATACTTTTTTTCATATGAGTGTGTTTCAAAAATCACAAAAACAATGACAGAACTAAATTAAAATATCGATTTCACTGTATGGAAAATAAATGATGATTACAAAATTTTCCTTTCGATTACCTAACGTAATAAAAAAAATCCATCGTTTAATATTTCAGAATGTTGTCGGAAAATCATTGAAAATATTACATCATACACTTTCTGTTAGTACAAATACAGCGCTTTTTTTTTAACAAAAATCTACATTTTTCATTAAGTTCCTGAAAGAACGAGACACATTGTAATAATACGTTTTCTTTTTTTTCATTACAATCCAGTAATACTTTCGTTTCTTTCAGTAAAGGACAAAGTAGGACTGTTATATATATATATATATATATATATAAATTTGAAACAATAGAAATGTTACATCTAACTCAATGCTGTCTCTCTACCCCCCTACACTGCCCCCACGTCGTGAGTTTCTATATTATTGCCCGTCATAAATGTGTAAATTTATTTTCATTTTTTCATTTCAACATTGGGAAATAAATCTGATGATCCACTGTCCTTTAAAAGGGCTGTGGTGAAATAATTTATTATATGGAACCTTAAAGCAATCTGTTTTTATTTAAATTATTAGCTCTGATTTACATTGAGCTCTCTGGATTCTATCCTCATTGGGTCTTCCCATACGGATTACCTAGTTTTTCGTAAACTAAATATATATATATATATATATATATATATATATATATATATATATATATATATATATATAACAGCATAATTGCCCAGAGTAACAACAAAATAATACAATTTTTAAACTAAAATTTGAAATGATTACAGATATCTTGCTAAAATTCTCCGAGGTGTTCAGAACACTATTCGACTCTACTTGGAACAATAAGAATGTATTTAGCCCTAAGTTGAAATGATGATCAATCTTACTGATGTGACCTGATCCAGTTTTCCTCTATACTGTTCATTCTTTTGTAAACTAAATCACTGTTCTCTTGATGGTTCTTGCATGGACTTTGAACATGAAATCCAGAGTATGAATGTTGGTAGCAATAGTGAAGGCCTGAAGGATTTTTCCTCTTATCATTGCTCAGTTGGGAAGACAGTGGGGCTAGCACAAATCGATTTTAACTTGTTCTCTTTCGAGATGATTTACTCAAAGGGTTTTTCAGTGATTCTTACAATAAATTGTGACAAGATGGGTAAATGTTTTATCTGAAAAGAAGGAAAAAGAAACTTTTGATATGAAACATTTTGTGGGATGGACAATTACCACATGCTGTTAGATGATCCGGACAATTTTGCTCTTACACCCTGTATATATATATATATATATATATATATATATATATATATATATATATATATATATATATATATATATATATATATTACCCTCACCGATAGCACGACTCGGAGTTTCATGCAAAAGGCAATCTTCAGGTAGTGAGTATAGACTTGACGTTACGTATATATAAAGTTTTATTATAATAAAAGACACGGAGCAGAGTAATCCAAATTAGGTATTATGCAGGGTATTTATTTTGCATAAGTACAGAATTGTTGCACAAGGCCAAGTGGGATAAATAAGAGTGGTACTGGTCTTCATTAACGCTCCTGGTCCTAGCTAATAATGTTCACGGCCCATTCATTCATTATGATTTAATTATTCACCACAACAACATATGCATCACCTCTCAATCCTACATACACCAAAATACTGCATATTCGCAGGGGACCTACAAAACACCCCGTTCCACAATTTATAAAATACAAAAATATATAAAAATTTCATGATGTATGAAATGATGGGAGGTGGGGATGAACCAAAAACAACTAAAAATGTAAAACAAAGATTAAACTAAAAAAAACAAATGTTAATATAACCCACCTACCCCTCAAAACAATAAGAGTTACCGCTGTATTCTGCCGATAGACAGAATCAAGCAGCACACTCACTAAGGGAATGGGGAAGGTCAAAATAAACGCGGGAATGGGAAAAATCAAGGGCTGATTCAGTCCAGATGAAAAATAGGGGACAAAACAAACTGGGGTGGTAGGGAATCTCGGCCTCGGTCATCAAAAAACAGAATGCTGGGAAAAAGGCAAGGAATTACATTTATTCAAATTAGCTAGCTAAACCAAATAGTGTCTAACTAAACCAGGGTAGGGCTCACAGGAAACCGTCCCGTTGCATCAAGAGGACTTAAAATAAAAGAAAACAAGTCTAGCCCAGTCCACACGAACCAGGCTCACCTCAATATCCACCTTTCGCTGAAATCTGTCGAGATTAAACGCTTTCGATCATATCTGATTTTTAACCTAAGCTGGTGCTTAAAAACACAACCAGATTGTGATGCAAATAACGTTCATCCAGCAAGATTCCCTTCTTTCGAAACGTCCACATCACCATTCTTGCCACGGCTAGCAACGTGAAAAACATCATCCGTTTTACCCCGGAGAACAGGGACGACATATTGTCACACGTGTACGCGAGATCAGTGGACACGAGCTGATCGGGAGTGATACGAGCCGTCAACTCGCCGACATGCTATCAGAAAGGGCGTACCCGAGGACAACGGTAGCAGCCGTGGGAAGCAGTTTCCTCAAAGCCAAAGTCACAGCGATGACAGTCTGGCAAATTTGTTTCGCCCCTTCTGAAGGTTACCTTATAGAGGTGTAGCACATTCCGAATCAATCGCCAGCTAAGCGAAAACTTGGGATTGCTGAGATAATTCGCCGCTGGAGCCCAAGACCAAAACGAGCGCAACTTTGATGAATGGGGACACACAGAGGATCCTTCGCGACTTCCTTCACTAATTATTGATGCATTAGTCTCCGAGGCCGAGAATGGTCACTGGGCTAACGAATGACATTCAACGCCTACCGACACTCGCGGAAGAAAAACGACAACACTCAACTGCCGCGACGGCGCTTACTCTAATAAATGGGAGGAGTGATAGTAAGGCTAAGGAAGGCACCCCTAACACTTCTCGCCAAAATCGAGCTTTCCGTCAACACGCAATGTAGGAAAGCCAACGTAAAGGCATGGCAATGACTCACCAGGCGGATAAATCCGTATGCTCATGACACGGACGCTGAAACAGGCTTCTTCACAGACACAATGTTTGCGACCACCCCACAAGAGTTTGGTCAACAAATGTTCGATCGCCTCCATACGGTCCCTGCAAGGAAGACCTAGAGCCAAGCGGTAAAGGATGAGGAGCAAGACGTAAGTAACACACTCCTCAGCCTTACCGTTTAAGAACAGCATTCTTCGGAGCCAAGTCCGGACGGACGCTCCGATTTTTGCCTGTACTTCTGACTAATTCTTCTTCAGCTGGAGTCCTGGCCCGAACCACACTCCAAGAATGCGTATGGATCCATCAGTCCAGCCGAAGAGCCCCGGTAGAGCTACCCCCTTCCTGGTATATAATTGCAAGCCGGAAGACTTGTTGCGGTTAATCTTGGCCCACGTCGCCTTCTCGTACCGTTCAAACGCCTTCTGCACCACCTTAATATCTCTACGGCACTACATGAAGATGGACACGCTATCGGCAGACGCAGAAAACCTAGCTCGAGCTCTACCACGGAAAACGGCGATTCCGCATAGGGCTGGACTGCACGCCCAGTCCCTTATCCAGCGAAGGAGGGGTTCTCACGCCAAAGCGTAAAGTAAGGGCGATAGTGGACACCCCTGTTGGACCGAGTCTGTACTACAACACAGGATGAGCGATATAAGGGGTTAATCCACTTGCAGAAATCGGGTGCGAATGCGGCGGCATGCAGGAAAGCAGTCAGTTACTGATGGCCAACACTGTCAAATTCCTTGGACTGATCCAAAGTGATCAGAAGGGCTCGTTCGTCGACTTTTACACCCTCTATGATCGGGCGGACCAGGTGCAGGTACTTTTTTCGTCCCCTAACAGCACAAGTCTGCTCAGCTCCCAACAAGCTCGCGACAACTGACTGCAAACGCTCCGACAGGATGTTGTCCAAAATCTTTAACTCTGTGTTTAGAAGAGTTATGAGCCTATAATCAGCTAAATTCCGGCAAATACCCTTGCCCTTTTTCAGCAGCGTGATCACTCCCCTGGTAATCCAGTCGATGATGCCCCCACCCATGACGGAACTAGTTGTTGATCACCACTGTCAAAATCGGGACAAGGCACATTTCGTAGGGTAGACCATCAAGTCCCGGCGTTTTTCCACTGCTGACCCTCTTCAATTCCAAGTATACTTCACCCTCTGTGATGTCACCCTCTCAGCTAGCACATTCAGTCGTTGAAACCTGAGGAAAGTCAGCCAAATAGCTGCGAAACTCATCACCACTGATAACAGACTCCTTGGTAAGATGGCTCTCGAAATGCTGCCTAAAACCCCTCGCAGATTTCCTTGGTCGATCCTATAGAGCGCCCCTCTGGGGTAATGATCTCGGAACTGTATCGATCGGAACATCGACGGATCTCTTCCTTGCACAATTCTGCGCCCATGTTCACAGCCTCGTTAGACATCTTGTTTAAATTATGTCTAATTACCTGACCCTAATAACACTTGCTAATCTCACGCTTCAGGGACTGCCTAGCTACGGCATTCTTTAAGGAATCCACCCCAGCCACGGACCAAGACAGACTATCCACTAGAGCCTTCAAATCCTAATCCTTTTCTTAAATTTTTCTCACAACTTATTTCTAATAACCGCTCCCACTAATTCCCACTGCAGTAAACTAATCAGCTCCTGCTGAAGTCCCGCCTGTCCAGTGTTCAGTCATTCTAGGCCTAGGACCTAATACCATCTGGGCACAGACGAGTCTATAATCAGAATAGTCTAAGCCGTGGAACGTGGGGCAATCTGGTAATTCTTGGTCGACCCTTCTTACTAACATTCTCTCCATATAGCGTCCGTAATTCGTCCCTCCGAGACAATCTCGCCGACATTCCGTTGGGAACGTTAATTTAATCCCCCAATATAGAGAGAAGTAGAGGAGAACGAGGACTCTCCCTGGACAATATTGTCCTAAATGCTTTAGAAGGGGCGAGTCAATTTTAAACATTCTAATATTCGGAAATGCTTCTATTGCTTCCGCTACTTGGTCCCATACTTTAAGATTACACCCGGTGTTACGTATCAAGGACTTCGGGAAAATTATTTGGGTCCTCAGTGGGTGAACGTAAAAAGAGGTATCATAAGAGTCTTCCTCTGTGAAGAAGGGTCTCTTACCAGGGTCTGTCATAACTTCCGCCTTCTGGGAAATCTTTTTCTTTTTTCCTCCTGAATTGCTTGGTAGTAGGGGACCTGGGGAGGCTCCAAGATTAACGTGACTGCTGACTGTTCTGAAACAGGGACGGACCAAGTCTTAACTCTACACAGTCCAGACATTTAAGGGGGTGTTCCCTCACCAGCAAATATAAAAAAAAACGTTGGCCAAATCAAAAGTGCAAAATCACAAAAAAAGGAAAGACTGTTACAACATATTACACTGCATGGACGAAAGAGAAAAATGAAGTTTTAGTTGTTACACGACTGAATATTCAAATGCCGTCTGAATCAAAACTGGATTTGGTTTTATTCGGAACAGAGATTTATTGTATGAAATACAATTATGGCACAA
Organism: Acanthosepion esculentum; assembly: GCA_964036315.1. Lineage (NCBI taxonomy): Eukaryota > Metazoa > Mollusca > Cephalopoda > Sepiida > Sepiidae > Acanthosepion > Acanthosepion esculentum. Next base: position 2,414,730 of record OZ038508.1, on the reverse strand, counting down.
AACCGAAAATGGGAACGGTTTGAATTTGCTCTTCCCTGACTCTTTGATACCTAGCTAACCCGATTCACGACACAATCACTAATTACAATTTGCACATCCATCCGTCACCAATCAATCCACCATATATTATAATGCCGCATACTTTCAGGGAACCTAAAAAATGCACCCCATGACATTTGATGATTATACAAAATCATTCATAAGTATCTATGGATGATTTACATTGAGAGGGAAGGGGATGAACCACAAAACAAACTAAATATGAAAACAAACAAACTAAGGATAACTGATTTTAGTAAGACCCGTCCAACCCTCAAAAAAGTGAAGCCGCTAAGACAAAATTAAGAGGCTCTCTCTCTAAGGGAGAGGAAAGAAGAAAATATAAACAAACTGGGGTGTTTGAGAATCTCGACTTGGATCATAACCAAGGATGCAGCCGGGATCAGGCCGAGAACAACAATCGCTCACATTAACTAGGTACACAAAGCTTGTCTATCCTAACCAAGAGAAAGCACCACGACTTGCCCCGTTCACTTGAATTAAGCTCGCTTCAGTCACCCAGCTTTCGGTAAAATCTGTCGAATCCAAGCGTTTTCTATCAGTTCTAGTCTTCATCTTGAGTGAGACGTGGCGTCAACTCGCAGACATGATCCCATTTGGGGTGGACCTGAGGACAATGGTAGAAACCAAGCGAAGCCCCTTCTTCTATGCTAAGCTCACATCGTTCAATGTCTTGCAACATCGCCATGCCCTATATGAAGGCCTTGCAAGGTTGCTGAGGTAATCCGATGCTGGCGACCAAGACCAGAAGGAGCGGAACTCTTCCTCCAACAAGTCGAGCCGCTCATATAGCGGATGCTATGCAACCCCCTCCACTAGCCCTCGATAGAAGACTCTCCTAGGCCGAGAATGGTCACTGGATCGAGGAATGGACCACAAGGCCGATCGACACTCCCGAAGTAAATCAAATTGATCCCAGGTTTTACGACGGCGCTCAACCCGAGAGATGAGAGGATATAGTAAGGCAAGGGAAGGCTTAAAATCCCTGGCATAATCAAATCTCCTGTCAATGATTGGCGTAGGAAAGCCAGTGTCCATGCGAGATTGTGACTTGCCAAATGCGGCATTCCCAGCGTCCCACCATGACGCGGACGTTGTGCACAGACTACTCTGCCGTCTTTATGGCTGAGTCCTCTCCACACAGTGTAGGATAGCAAGCGCCCGAGCGCCTTCTTATGTCGCTTGCAGAGAGGAAGTTAAGACAAGCGGAAAAGGACAATCGGAAAGAGGTATATGGCACAGGTCTCCGCCCTGACTTCAGGGACAAACTCCCTCAACCCCAAGTCCAATCCGCTACGCCCACCTTTACCTGTACTTCGGAATAATTTTTCTCCATCTGGAGGTCGGGTTCAAACCACACTCCGCGAATGCGGACAGGACCGTCCGTCCAACAAAAGGGCCCCGGAAGATCGACCTCTTCCAAGCACATAACTGCAAGTCGGAAGACTTGTCGCGGCTAATCTTTACCCCTGTCACCTTGCCGTGCCGTTCAAGCGCATTCAGTACCACCTAAATGTTACTGCGGGACGACATGAAAGTAGATACATCATCGGCGGAAACCCTGGCTCAAGCCCCTCTATGGACAGCGATTCAACGTAGGGTCGGACTTCATGCCCTGTCCCCTAGCCAGCGAAGGTAAGACTCCAATGCCAAATCCTAAAGTAAGAGCGATAGTGGACAACACTGACGAACGGACTGAGCCCGCGCAAAAGCGCTCGACAGCTTCCCGTTCACCTGAACCACAGCGTTGGGGAAGTGATACAGCAGGTTAATCCAGCTTCACAAGTTGGGTACGAATCCAGCGGCCTGCAAGACAGCAGCCAGGTAGCGATGGTCAATCCTGTCAACTGGGTTTTGACCTCACGAGTTTGACTGGAACCTTGACGAATTCTGCGCCAATATTCACAGCTTCGAAAGACATCTTGATTAACTTATGTCTAATTACCTGACCCACGTTGTGCTTGCTAGCCAAACGCTCAAGTGTCTCTCTACCTAAGGCTATCAATGGCGGATCTCCTCCAGCCACCACCCGGGAAAGACTATCCTTATTAGCCTTCACCTTGTTAGCCTTATCTAGCGCGAGCCGTTTGCTAAACTCGGTGGTGAAGGACCTAATCCTATCTAAGTCTATCTGCCACCTATTTCCGATAACCGCCCGCACTAGTTCCCGCTGCACTACACTAGTTAGCTGTTCCTGAAAATCCCGCCTCTCAACTACAGCCAGATTGAACATCCATTATCCAATCTAGCCCCACCAGACACAGAGAGGTTTGTGGTCCGAATAGCCTAACCAGTGGAACGTGGAGCAATCTACTAAATCTACGTCGGCCCCTCTCTATCCAGGTAGCTAACCACCGGGATAGATTACCAATTAAGATCCAACGTTCACTTTCCCCACCAGAGTGAGCGACCCGGTATCTATCGGCAAGAACAAACTCGTCGATCAAGCTACGATCGCCCGTGCTCCAGATGGCTCTTCGCCCACTCTCTAACTTTGGGTTCAGGACGGCATTCCATCTCCCCAGTAAAACTAGGCGCGTTGAATCCACCCGACTGCCGAAAAAACGAGAACCGCTACACCCGGTCGTTGGGCGCATAACCCACAACCACCCGAAATGAACTGTTAATTTATAATTACTATTATTATTATTACGATATTATAAAAATAATATTATTATTACTTTTAAATCTTGTTTCATTTCGAAATGTTTTTCGATTTTTTTTCAATATGTTTTTTCGATTTTACTTTAACATATTTCGATACTTAAAAAAAAAACTCTTTTTAGGTTATTTCATATTTTAATTTTAAATTATGAATTTAAGATTCATAATTTAAAATTAGAGACTTTAGATTGCAATTATACATTTTTTGCTACTTAATTGTTATTTATAAATATTAATAATGTTAATAATATTAATATTTAATGTCTGTTTATTTATATTCATAATATATTTGTTTCCTAGTTTATTTTGTTAATAATTTAAAAAAAATTAAATATTTAACATTAACTCTCAAACTTTAACTGCCAAATATGTCAATTTGTGTTTTTTTAATTAACTGCAATATGCCCATATATGATAATTTATTCTTCCTTTTTTTATTTTTCCCACTTTTTCCCCACACACCTGTTTCCACATTTGGTTTCTTATATCTTTACTTTGTCTTTTTCCTTATTGTCTCGTTTTCTATGACATGACTTATTAAATAGGTCAATGTCTGGTACTTACCCCCTCCCTTACTCTTAAGTATCTTAATAGAAATAGATTTAAAATTATTCTTATCTCTCTCTTCCCTCTCTAATTTCGAACATATCTTTCATACTCCGCCTCCCCTATATCTATCACCTTACGTCAACTTAAAAGTATACCTCAAAAGTGTATAAAAATAATACGTAAATTTAAAACCAATTTTACCCTTGGAAATGTGATCTGATGAAACAGGCAAAACCACGTACCTGTGGTAATAAAAAATAATCAATGGACCCTTAAGCTTGTCTTTTTTCTAATTAAATTAATATTTGCTCTGATTTGATATTGAGCTCTCTGGATTATATCATCCTTGGGATTATCCATATGAATTACCAAATATTTATTACCTAACTATATATATATATATATATATGTATATATATATATATATATATATATATATATATATATATATATATATATATATATATACATATATATGAGGGTTATTCAATAAATGAGGTGAATCTTTCGGTATAAGGACTTCTAATACAGATAGAAGCTTACTCTTTTTTATTTTGTTTTTGTTTTACCCCTTTTTCGCATGGAATTAATTTCTTTTGCAGATTAAAAAAAAACAACTTTGAGAGTTTTGCCGATTAAGAAAGATGGCCGAACAAGAAGCATGCGCCAGGATTGAACGGCAGTCAGTTATCAAGTTTTTGGTTGCTGAAGGGTGCAAACCAGTTGAAATTCATAGGAGAATGTCAACTGTGTATGGTGCCACATGTTTCAGCCAAAGAATGTCTACAAGTGGGCTAAATAGTTTAAAGAAGGACGGAACAGTGTTGAGGATGAAGACAGGCCTGGGTGGCCTACAGAAGTGAGGTCTCCTGAGGTGATCGAATCAGTCAATGACCTCATTCAGTCTGACAGAAGGGTGACAGTGGATGACATTGCGAGGACTTTGAGCTTATCTGTTGGGGCAAACGCAGGGGTCATCAGTTAGAAGGAGTCATCTTGCATCATGACAACGCAAGGCCTCACACAGCAGCCCAAACGGTGCAGACCATCAACGAGCTGGGCTGGGAACTGCTCCCTCACCCCCCCTTACAGCCCAGACTTTGCCCCTTCAGACTTTCACCTGTTTGGTCCCTTGAAAGCGTTCACGAGAAGCACGAAGTTTAAAAGTTACGATGAAGTCAAAAGTGTTGTGACCGACTGGCTGAGACATCAGTCCCAAGATTTTTACGCTGAGGAAATACGGAAGCTTGTGCATAGACGGGAAAAGTGTGTGACAGTGCTGGGAGACTACGTTGAAAAATAAAAAAAGTAAGTTTCTATCTGTATTAGAAGTCCTTATACCGAAACATTCACCTTATTTATTGAATGACCCTCGTATATATATATATATATATATATATATATATATATATATATATATTGTTGTGGATTCTGGAATGAATCCGATATCACTGAATAACAAACGCCAGGAATGAATAAGGAAAATAAATGTATTAACGTAATAATACACACTGGTAATACGGGTTAGTAGAGTAGATACAGCAATGCTGGTTAGTAGCACTAATATATATATATATATATACAGTCTTGGTACTGAAGTATCGCGGATGACACCTTACTGAGTCTACGGGCTTGTTACTGTGACTCTTGCCGCCGTCACTGTGCGCAACTAACTCTACTACTACTGAACTCTACTACTCTTCTTTCGTTCCCTCTCGACTCCTTGACTCTTCGGGTATTCACTGGTAGTAGTATATGTATACCTTAGGTGAATCCATTTGTGTGAAAAGGGGAGACCCTTCAATACCATCTCCTTAGATAGATTATGTTTGTTGATCAGGGGTTCAGTAAATTTTCTCTTCCTGTTTGACCTTCTAAATTCTGTATCTTCCTGTGGTCTTTGACTCTCAAAAGCTTCAAAGATTGCACCCATTGAATCGTCATTTTCTGCGGGTGACGAGCTTGGCTCATCAACCCGTCTTTTTGTATTTGGTCAATATGTCTTCTATGGCGTCTACAATAATCCCCGAAATTTTTATCCTCTTCTAGAGAGTATTTGAAAGTTTTTATCGTATTCCACATTGCCTCTTGGGAAAAAGTCGCCTCTATTTCGATATTTTGTTGTTTGTTATACGCTACCTTTAATATTAGTTCCTGCGTTTGTAGTAATTGTATTTGCTATTTTTCTTCCATTCTTTCCTGGAGTTGTAATTGCTGTTCATTTTGGTATTTTACAAGTTCTACTAAAATATTTTTAAAATCCTCCATGATAAAAGTCTTACGAAATCTCGCTTTTCCGTATTTTAGTCCTCGTAAATCTTTTGTCGCCAAGTTGTTGTGGACACTGGCAAAAAACGGCAATGGATACTTTTGCATTTTTTTTGTGTGAGTTGGAATACCTCGTCGTCTATTTGTTGTGGACAACGAGGGAGAATTTTGTTTTGTTTCCTTCCCGTGTGAGTTCGAATTCCTCGTCCACAATTTGTTATGGACAACGAGGGAGAATTTTGTTTTGATTTCCTTCCCGTGTAAGTTCGAATTCCTCGTCGCCAATTTGTTGTGGATTCTGGGATGAATCCGATATCAATGAATAACAAACGCCAGGAATGGATAAGTAAAATAAATATATTAACGTAATAATACAAACTGGTAATACAGGTTAGTCGATCCAGGAATGCGGGTTAGTAGCACTAATATATATACAGTCTTGGTATTGAAGTATCGCGGATTACTCCTTAGTGAGTCTACGGGCTCGTTACTGTAACGCTTGCCGCCGTCTCTGTGTGTGACTTACTCTACTACTACTGAAATCTACTACTCTTCTGTCGTTCCGTCTCGACTCCTTGACTCTTCGGGTATTCACTGGTAGTGGTATATGTATACCTTAGGTGAATCCATTTGTGTGAAAAGAGGAGACTCCTCGATATATATATATATATGTAGTGATATATATATATGTAGTGATATATATATATATATATATATATATATATATATATATATATATATATATATATGAAGAAATATAGTTTTAAGCTGTGCTATATTTATGGGATAAAGTGCTCAACAATAACAGTGATAGAGCGTATGTGAATATAAAAGTGAATATTGAAGTAAAAACTCAGAGGCGACAGGCTGTTTCATGCTAGACGCAATCGTCAGGCACGAGTGTTGTTTTTTTTCTCGACTATTTATATGTACAGGTTAGTGATGCATTGTGGATAGTCCATTATGGCGGATATATTGGAGGAAGTGTCTTGTTTTTTCATTTAATTATTTTTTATTGCTTTTATTTAGTTTTCACTTTTATTTTATATATTTATTTATTCTTATCGGTTTTCGATATCTTATTAACGTATTGGGGAGATTTCCTTAGTTCGCTTATTTAATATTTTGTTTTGGTCTGGGGAGATAATTAAAGCTATTTTTCGTCTAATTTTTAGATTGATTGTTTTACTCTATTCTGTTATTTTGACGGGGCAGCTTTTAATTTGTTTTTATCCTATTTATTTATTTGGATTGATTATTTTTCCTTAAATTTGCTTATTTATTTTATTTTTATTTATTCTAACGCTTATTTTACCGAGAGCGGTTTGTTACTTTGTTTATTTATTTATTTGGATTAATTTATTTTACTTGTTTTTTCTTATTTCTTTACTTATTTTTTAGTTTTTATTTTGTATATTTTTATTTACTCTCTTTGGTTTTCGATGTTTATTATTTATGTATTTATTTGGGTTTATTATTTTTACTTGTTTTTATGTATTTACTTTTTATTTGTATTTATTATATTTCGTTTATTCTAACGGGAGTGGTTTCTAAATTTGTTTATTATTTGTTTGTGTTAATTTATTGTACTTTGTTATTATTATTTTGTTTGTTTTTATTTATAATTTCAGTTTTGGATTTTTAAATAACGTGAAAAAAATTGTTTTCATTTCTGCATTTTGAGATGAGCTCAGATCGTTTATTCATTAATTAATTTTATCTGGTGAGTTAATAATAGCTATTTTTTCCTCCAAGCAAAGTTTGCGGGTTTTGGATTGATTGTTGTAGGCTGATGATCTTTTCCTTATTTCCCAAGATATTTTTGGTGAGATTTGCCTTTCGTTTTTAATTTCCCAGATATACTTAGAAAACATTGTGTATTTACTATTTTTGAAAGATATTTTGCGTGCATAGTTTCTTTATTTCCAGGGTCCTTCAATTATACGAGCCATATTGAATTTCTTGTAGTTTATACGTACTGTTTGTTTCGTAATTTTTTGTCAATTCTGGCTATGATTGAATTTTATTTTTCTGTTTATTTATATTTTTTATTTCCATTTAAATAGAAAAAAAGAGCCCCACTTTCTATTTTTTAAAATGGTTAGGAAAAGTTTTTTTCGGAATTAAGAAAAAAAACAAAGGGCCACCCGATAAAGAACATGAAAATAAGCAGAAGGAAGATATGTAGAAATCAATGGATGCTGAAAAGAGCCAACATTTGGAGGTTGTGGCCGAAAATAATAATTCCAGCGAAAGTATGGTGGCTGTAAAGGAACAAAACCCAGAAGAAAAACAGACAAAACTATGGTGGTCGAAAATGGTCAAAAATACCAGGTCAGACAAATGGATCCGAAGACAACATAAGCAAAGACGAAAATGTAGCGATCGGAATGACGCTCTCCTGCTGGACGTCTCCACATCAACATTACGGAGTTCCTCAAGAAAGCCAAAAGTTACGCACATCTGGTCACAGCAGATGGGCTTTTTGTCAAACCAGAGGAATTACAGAAAGTCGAATTGTGTCAGTCTTTGTGGTGGACTAGCGTTCGCACTAAAAAAAATTCTCGCTGAATGATGAAGATACTCGGCGTCTGGTTCGGTCCCGATAACCAGTTGGAAATGAATTTGTTGGAGGTACAAAGGAAGGCTGTGATTGCCTTTAGTTTGTGTTCTCGGAGAAAGCTTTCCTTAAAAGGGAGGGCGGATGTATGTATTTCGCACATCTACCTGATTCTCCTTTAGCGACTCTCTGTACTCATTCTTCCCTCTTCCACACTAATTTCATTAGTAAGGCTCTTTTTCTCCTTCTTGTCGGCAGGCAAGGCGTCTATGGCACCTCGGGAGATCTGTTTTCTCCAGCATTCTGAACGTGTCTGCGTATGCTTAGCATTGAGATTCGTCAATATATGCTTCGCATTGCGTTCCTAGACCGAATGACGTAATTCGGATGATAAGGGCGTCTTCTGTAACAACTTCCCTTTCCTGAGAAGTGTGCAATCGTGGGAGGAGGAGGGTGGCCGTTTCCCCGAGCGGAGTTCTCCTTCTATCGTGAATGCTGCATTGCTCTAAAACGACTTTTGCGGGCATTAAATGGCCTCTCCAACGTCCAGGTTTTGTCTCGTAGGGCATTGTATGAAGTTAGGGGAACCGTTCGTGATGAGCTGATTGACGAGCTCTGTTTTACGAAGCAGGAGGCTCGCTCAATATGGACTTCGGCGCTCAGGTTGAAATGTCTCAATAACGATGAGGCATAACTCACCTGGTTGATGATTTGTGGGACCCTCTGAGTCGCGAAAAGACTTTGTTCATCGGGATTGGAGAAAGTGCCGGCGCTGTGCTGAGGATGTCGAAACCCTGGGTCACGTCTTCTTTCATTGCAGGGTCGGAGCGCCTTTGTGCAAGTTTGTTGATGGCCTCTGGTTCGTATGCTGCATGGGAAGTTCTTTGTCCTTTAGGCCAGTTCTGTTTGTAGCAATGTGGCACCGCAGATGACGAAGACTGAATACTATGTGTTCTTGTGCTTACTAGGTGTTATGAGTCGTGATTTAGATGACGCGTCAGAAGGGATTCTATGGAGGCGAGAATTCACTTCTTCCCAACTAATCTTTTCTTTAAGCATCAGCTTAAAATCAAGATTAGGACTCAAAAGCGGCGGCTCACTTCATAAGAATTTGGCAAAAGGTGCGTGAAAGGGGCTGACCTGGAGTGGCATTTTAATGACGGTTAGGAATCAGGATATTGTTCTTCCTGTATTAAACATAGGCTAACCCTGCCCAGTTTAGGTTTTCGTTTTTATCCTTATTTTTCTCTCTTTAGGTTAATTTACCTCGAAGATATTTGCACATTGGCCCCTTTTATTTCTGTCCCTAATTTCTAAATTTAACTCCTCATCCCCTCCCTCATTAGGTGGTCAATGACGTCAGTTGTCTGGTGGGTGTGGGGCGCCTTTTCTTTCGAGTGTTTTTTCGTATTTGTTGCTGTTTCTGAATGTGTGCATGTTTGAGAGAATTGATGAAAGAATTTTTTTTTATATTTTTAAAGTCCCGCATTAATTTCGTCCAGTTAACTGATGTTTCTCCACAGTTAAATTGTGGGTGTTTTATTACTAACATTATTTTGTTTAGTTTCTTGCAAATCGTTTTGTACATTTTTTTAAATAATCACTAGGGCAAAATTTTAAAGTTGTTTTTTTATTCCCCTTCCTACACAGACAATTATTTGTACATATGAGGCCTAGTTAGGACTTTCATAGAGACAATGTAGTATTATGCTGGCTGTAGCAGGAAAGGTAAGTATGAATGCGTTGTTTTGGTGTAAGGAATATTGTTGTCTCTTTGGGTCAGTGTTTGTGGCTAGCTAAGTTTAAAGTTTAGACAGATGAAGACCGTCCCTTTTCCCCATCCCCCATTTTTGGCCTTGTACCACATTTTGTATTTTTACTAATAAATATTGGCCTGATGATTGCGTCTAGAATGAAACAGCCTGTCGCCTCTGAGTGTTGACTTAATGTTCAGTTTATATATATATATATATATATATATATATATATATATATATATATATATATCAAATTCGAATAGACAGTTAATTTAGCAGTATCACAACTTATTTTCCCAAATGTTTTCAATTGAAGGTATATTAATAAATATATTTCGACTCATTTCCTCATACACGCAACATTTAACCGATAAAGTCTGTCTATTTAATTCTTACTGTATCAATAATAAATTATTACGTTGTAGCACATTCAGATGAAATTTGATTTTAAATTCTCGAGTACTTTGGGAAATTGCAGAATCTCACGCGTGAGTTACTTTTCATCGAAGTTTTATACAATTCACGAGCATATCGTTACTATAACAATGAACAAATATCAGGAAATCATAGCAAAATACTATATTCTACTCAATGTGAATAACGACCCAGAACTCATCAGCTTTTATTTTATAAATGAAAGAATCCGCATTATTTTCCACTACAAAAGACGACATATAGAAAATATAAAATATATAAATGCGTATAAAATAATTATAATAAAAATATATTATAATATAATATATAATGATAATATACAATAATTATATATTAATTTTATTAGTTTTGTTGTAATGTCAATCTCAGTCAGACCGGTCAATATATGAAATCAATCGCACAGTAATGTTTATTTCAGTTTAAAATGTAGTGTTCCCAAAATATCGAGAATAGACAGTGGGCGAAACAAATATTCGTACACATATCAATTTTTAATTTTTTGTATTTCCAACTAATGACTAAACATTCTTTTCATATAATTAACTCTATACAGATGTATAATAACTAAATATGTATAGAAAACAGAAAAAAATGATTTAATAGAAATAAATCCTTTTTATCCATTTGGGTGAAAAAAGTATTTGTTTCCCCTGCTATATCTACGTTAATGAAAACAAAAATAAAAGTATTGAAGCAGAAACAGAATAAAAGCTTAAGAGAATTTATGAACAATTTTGATGCAACATAGTATTCGATAACTGCAAAGATTGTGAAGAAACATTAAGCAGGGAGTTCTTCGAAATGACTTTTATATTATTATACGCACATACGCACATGCACACGGCAAGATTGAGGAATCGGAGAGCCAAGTTCGAAATCCAGTCAAATCCATCACATTCACTTACGTGCTAATACCCTTCGGAAAGATATGAATCCTCTCCCCCCACCAGCTAAATACTAGCCCACGTAAATAGCCTTGGAAGGCAACTGGTCTACTCCAGAATGTAATGACCACCTACTGCGGGAAAAAAATCTGCCTCGTTACTCATGTATCGAATGATACAAGATCGCCCAAGCGTGTATCATGCTTGACATCTGACTGATATGACAAAATGGAAAATATTTCATTGAAACTAGATTTGATTACGCCTTTCTGGGCTTCACCAGTTCAAAAAACGAAAGAAAGAATTGTGTGTGTGTTTGTGTGTCTGTTTAAGTAATAAATCATAAAAAAAATATCAAGAAAAGATACAAAATAGATATAAACGGCTTCACCTCCACATCAATTTTATGTCAAATTTGTATGTAAAATATAAAAAAAATATACGTACAAATATATTTCTTTATCCTATTAAGGCAAAACCCGTAATCTAATCTAGTTTCAATAAAAAGGTTTACCATTTGCCATATTATTTCAAAACTTTGCCGGGACTCTATATCCTATTTTATAAACACATTGTCGACACGGAAAATATATGAACAGACCTAAAATCACATAAATCTTTTACTTTCAACCTGTTCAGAAAAATTGAATAAGGATTTACCGTAATTTCATTTCAAAATAGGCTGTATGTATGTCTTGCCTCCGAGCCATTCTGAAAATGAAATGAGGATTTACATGAAATTCAATACAGGAAACTTGGGAGAATGTCTAAAGAAATTCTAACAAAAAAGAAGCATTGTAATGAAAAAACAATAAATAAATAATTTTAAATATCAATCACTTTCATTCTATTCTTTCATCAAAAAGTCCTAATGTTTTATTAGTTAAGCCTCCACAAAAATAAAAGCACATATTTATTTATTTTGTTTTTTGATTCGATGAAACCATGAAAGGAGAAAAGCGTAATCAAATCTAGTTTCAATGAAACACTCTTCCATTTGTCATATTTCTTCACAATGTCGGGATTCTATTTCCTCCTTTAAACACAAATACACACACACACACACACACACACACACACATATATATATATATATATATATATATATATATATATATATATATATATATATATATATATATATTAGACAAATAAAATAAAATAAATAAAATGTATTCATTTCTTCAGCTTCGTTACTAATAGCCGTTATACATAATGCCACACTAGACTATTTCAACTGTCCAACTTCCCAAAGAATAACAACTCCTGCACAGACGCCAACATCGGTTCATGATAATGATTGGAAAAGCCGAAAGTACTTGCACAAAATAACAAAATATGAACTTCGGACAGTTTTTCCACAATTTCGAGTACAATGTCTATATTTCTGAGATGAGGTATTATGTACAGTATTTACATTAGTCGGATTATTGTCCTCATCTTTGTCGCCATATTTGTCACAACGCTTCGGCCGTTGTACGCTCCGGCCTTCTTCAGGTGGTTGGAATTTCGAACCGAACCCTTTATTTCGATCACTGGGGTAGACTGTTCTAGTTCCACGAGCTATGTTTGATGGATGTCAGTTATCAAGGACACATGGCACAGTGGATAAAGGCGTTGGTTAGATCCAGTGACAGACCCAAAGAGTTCAATACACGGTTAAGGCAGTGGAGAACTTTCAGAGGGAAAATTAGCAGGAGATAACTGATAAATGACATCCATCAAACATGGCTCGTGGAACTAGAACAGTCTACTCCAGTGATCGAAATAAAGGGTTCGGTTCGAATTTCCAACCACCTAAAGAAGGCCGGAGCGTACAACGGCCAAAACGTTGTGACAAATATGGCGATAAAGATGAGGACAATAGTCCGACTAATGTAAATACTGTTCGAGTACAATACTCAACAGCTTATCCGAAAATTTAAAAGTCTCATAAAAATGTATATATATATATATATATATATATATATATATATATATATATATATATATATGTGTGTGTGTGTGTGTGTGTGTGAAGAAATATAGTCTTAAAGTGTGCTATTTTTATGGGATAAAGTGCTCAATATCAGAGATAGAGCGTGTGTAAATATAAAAGTGAACATAGAAGTTAACACTTAGAGGCGACAGTCTGTTTCATGCTAGATGCAATCATCGTGGCCCGATGATTGCATCTAGCATGAAACAGAATGTCGCCTCTAACTGTTGATTTCTATGTTCACTTTTATATTTATATATATATATATATATATATATAAGGTAATCAAAAAAGTTCTGTCCGTTTTTTGATTAGTCCTTGAATGAAGTTGAAATATATACGAAATGCGTGTAGCAATTTTTTTCAAATTCGGACAGCCGGAAGCAGGAACATCAGACGTTATAAAAAACACGCGCACCGTGCCTGGCCATAAGTTAAAAGCCGGACAGCTGTGAGAAGGATGGAAGTGTCTAGAGATCTCGTTCGGAGGTGTTTGCTTTACGACTTCAAAGTAGGCTTATCAGCAGCTGCATCAAGTCGCCGCATATGTCAAGCGTTTGGGAATAGTGCTGTGGATGAACGTATTGAAAAGCTTTGGTTTCGAAAATTCAAGTCGGGAGATTTGTCTCTCCATGATGTGCCTCGCAGTGGACGACCACAGGTCTTGAATGACGGAGTCCTGAAGGCAGCGATTGAATAGGACAGTAGTCTAACGCGTGGTAAACTTGCAAGACAGTTCAACGTTTCCGATGAAACAGTTAGACTTCACCTGCAACGCCCTGGTAAGACGTACAAACTGAGCAAGTGGGTTCCGTTAACGCTGTTGGAGGTCCACAAGGGACAACGAGTGGCAGCCTGCGTATCGCTGCTTTCTCGCCACTGTACCGCATCCTTATTCAATTGAGACCTTACCAGTGATGGAGAGTGGGTTCTGTACGAAACTCCCAAGCGTTCCAGACATTGGTTGTCTCCTCAGGATGCTGTCCCTCACAACGCAAGACCGCCTATATACCCACGCAAGTTTATGCTTTGTATCTGGTGGACAGGTCGTCAAGTGGTTCATTATGAACTGCTACCAACGGGCCAAACCGTCACTGGAGACCTATACTCGCAGCAATTGAAACGTGTGCAACAGGCATTGCGCCAGAAGGACCCAGCACTGGTGAATCGCAAAGGTGTGCTTTTCCTCCATGACAACACCAGGCCGCGAGTGTTCAGGGATACCATACAGCAACTTGGGTGGGAGACTTTGTGCCATCCACCTTATTCACCTGACTTTGCGCCATCCGATTTTCACATCTTCCACTCCCTGGATAATCATCATCGTGGGAAATCCTTCACCCATGAAGCAGACTTGCGCAAAGCCCTCACGGACGTTTTTGCGCCCCCCCCCCCTGAGTTCTACCGCAAGGGCATTGAACAGCTGGAGACACATTGGCAGAAGGTGCTGGATGCCGATGGCGATTACTTCGAAGACTAAATATAAGTTACACATACTGTGAAGCGTTTTCTTTTTTTCCTTTAAAAACGGACAGAACTTTTTTGCTTACCTTGTGTGTGTGTATATATATATATATATATATATATATATATATATATATATATATGAGGAAGTTTGATTAAAAAGACGCGACAATTTATTTAAGAAAATACTCTGTTTTGTAAATAAACACTAGTAATACATTTGCAAGCCTGAATGCTCGAAAAATGGCAGAAAATATACGTTCTCCAACAGGAATAGAACCTGTCTCGAATTCTTTGAATTTCTTTAAAGCATGCCCAAGAAGTAATCCCGTCAATGAGTCTATCGTCACTTTTTCCAATCAATCCTAGTGTTCCAACTAAAACTGGGATTACTGATGTCCTCATGTGCCACATTTATTACAGTTCCTCTTCAATATCCTTGTATTTTGAGAGTTTGTTTTAGTATCTTCAAAGAAAAATTACAATCTGTATGTCAATACCAAAGCACATTCTGTTCTTTTGGTCTTTGATTACGAGGTCTGGGCGTTTAGATTTGATTGCTCTGTCAGTGTGTAGTGTAAAAATCCCATAAAATTGTTACGGATCCTTTCTCTTTAACCGGTTCGGGAGATGATCAGACCAGTCTCTTCCCATAAATGTTGCAGTGCAGATATTAGACCATTCTATCATGCCGAGGCTCATATTCAGTGAGTGCTAACACCGTGAAGCATAATACAATTGTTTCTAGATATGTATCACAGAATCTGCATTTCGTGTTAACCGAATCTTTCAGTATGTATGCTTGTTAATTTGAAGTTAGCAAGCATTGGTCCTGTGCAACAAGAATAAAACGTCCGAATTTAGCTTTTAACTCTACGTAATCACTGATGGTTTATGGGGTTTGTCTATATCAGCTTGTTTAGTACGGGCAGTGTATTGATCAGGAAGAAGCCTGTCTTGCTACTGTTTCTTCATTGGGTATAATGCATTTGCTTTCGGTTTTTTAGTTTCTTTGCTATTGCAGTAGGTGTATTATGAATTATTTGTACTTATTCAGCTACTTGAAATTCACTTTTCTATTTATTGGCTTTCTTTATTACTAAATGAAGTTTCTTATTTCTCTCATGTTCTTTTGATAAAGATTCTCATCCAGTCTTAGAAGCATCTTTGAAGATTGATTGTTGTGGTTTTGTAAGACAGTTCTAGTGGAACTAATCCTCTGCCTCCTTCGGATCTGCGCACATAGAGACCATCAACTTCAACCTTAGGATGATGCATGCGGTGGCAATTTGGGTATACTGTATTCCTTGTCCTTCGCTGACGCCTAGGTATTTATAGGCTTATTCTTGTTCAAGTTCCCTAATCTTCGAGATAAAATCTAGATCTATTTATTGTGTTTCTGTAATTGTCCCATTCATGAATGCTACTTCTGAATATTTATCTAATCCGATATGGATACCAATGTCATCACTGAAACAATTTACAGTATTGAGGATACGCTTCACCTCATTGTCGTCTTTGACGAAGAGTTTGATATCATCCATGTGGAATAAATGATTAAACACTTTATTTCTTATATTGTATCCATAGTTATTACTGATTAATTCATGCGAAAGGTGAATTAAGGATAGACAGAACAGAAAGGGCGACAGAGATTTTTCTTGTCATTGCCCTTTGGATATTCAAACAATTGGAAATAATTTAGGTATAATGTTGTTTTCTAGTTTCATGCTGTGTTTAAGGAGATTTACTATCACCAAGTAGACTTTGTATATTTCCAAAGGATACAAGCGCGTGACACACTAGCAAAGGCTTTACGGCAATGTATTCCAGCTCTGCCGAGATTTCAACATTTTTCCTGCCATTTTTCATGATTATTATATTTATTAGTAGTTGATCTTTGCAAAAATATGAATCTCTTCGACATCCCTTCTGTTCCAGAGGAAGAATGTTGTTTTATTCGAGAAAAGAGTAAGTACAGTTCGTCAGGACAGGCGGGAGCAATTAATATCTTTAGGACAGACAAGTTATAGGCCTGTAATTTTTTGGATCATCTCTTTCACCCATTATTGATAGGCGATATGTAATACCTTCAATGATCCATTCTGGAATTCCATTGGGGGTGTTAATTCGCAGTAAAAAAGTTTGTGTAAGAGTTTTATGAATTGATGAACGATGATAGAGCCAAAAATTTTGTACTTTGTCATTTCATGGAGATTTCTATTTTTGAGATTTTGTTAGAGCTTTCCTAATATTATTCTTTGTTATATTTTTCCATTTCTATACAGGTTTATTCTTTTTATTATTATTATTATTATTATTATTATTATTATGAGTAGTAGTAGTAGTAGTAGTAGTAGTAGTAGTAGTATCAGATAATACGATAATCTTTAGGCGACTGTAAATAAAATAATTTAGAAAAAGTATAAAGAAAGAATAACTTAATGTTTTTATCGAAGTCAAAAAATGCAGATCATTTCAAAATATTTCCAGCTTTCTTTTCCTTTCGGGAATATATTCACAGATATTTTATATTCTATCAATCGCGAACCAAAATTTCGATCTCATTTGTTGATGAATGTGTCGTTTTCTAACTAACTTCCAATTTGATTCGTTTTAGAAAGCAATGAGATTAGGATTACGCCATTGCAACTTTTAATTCCTTCCCAGCATACTGACTTCGGCAATTGAACCGTAATTCCAAAGATACGAAACACAGAAACAGATTTCAATTTTTTTAAGCAGATAACAAACCCCATTAGCCTCGTCCAGGAAACGCTTACGTGTAAGACAATTTATTGAAATTTTCTCATATTCTTATTTTTTCTTGTAGTCTGTTGTGTACGTAAAGAAATAGAACTCTAAATCGAACGTAATTGCCATCATAAAGCATCAATCTAAGAGTTGATTTGTGTACCTATATAAGTTTTCTACACAGTGTCTCCTTCAGAAAAGTTCCGAGGATTAAATTAGAAAGTGTCGTTAAAAGTGCAGAACAGGGCCAGAAATGATAAACAGCAAGTGGCCCCTGTTTGAACTCAGCTTATACGCACGCACAAGAAAAGTGCATGAAAGCAATACCCGATTCACAAAGTGAAGAGACAGAAGAATCCCTCACATGGTTAGAATATCGAGCTTTCGTAGAAACACTCGTAACCTCATCTCCTCCAATTTTACGTATAAATCATTTAATTTCATAAAATCATACGGCCAGAGTGTTAATGATTGGCATCTAAAGGTTTTCAATTGAGTGATAGGGTTGGGTGAATCAAATCAATCTTTAAACTGACACTAATATGTAGACAATATTTATGGTACACCCCAGAGCAGATTTCGTAACCCCTATATCACCTACGAAGTCTCCAAGACCTCAAAATCAAATGAACGTATTTCAAAGCCTGGCAGCCTGTTTGAAGGTGATTTTTCCTGACCGAATGATAAGATCTATTGCCCTCATTACTGTGTAACACCTCATTCATTAACTATTTAACTTGAGTGGCATTTGGGTATTGTATTGGTTGAATAAAAGAATAAAGAACATGAGTTTGTGACAGTATCAGTTGCGGGCATATACTTTCACAGGAAACAATGGTGTGTACATTCTACAACCAGGTGACTATATTTATTACTTTATGTTCATTATCTATTAAAAAGAAAACTACGAGAAATACTTACCTATAAAGAATTATTAATATTAAAAAAGATCAGAAAATATTCGATTTTTTTAGCATTTATATTGATTTATACTCCGGAAAAATATAATTTGATATCTCCTCAAAATAAAAATCGGGATGATAAATGTCGAAAATGAAAAAAAGTCTATGTAGATACAGTGAAATTAATTTGCAACAGATAAGTTAATCGGAGATAGATAATGTAGAAGAGAAAGCGGCCTATCCATTTCTGGAGTGAATTATGTGGAAGATTCAATATAAATATGTAATAGACAAACGAAAAAATATGTCGAGCACTGAATATATCACAAACCGGCTTATACCAAAGGATTTACGATGAGGATTCAAAAGATATGACATCGATTTTACCACTAAGGTATTCAGAAATAAGTCCAAATATCGCAGAATGAACTTCAAGAAGAAAATAGAACCAAGAACTATGCAAATATAAAAGAAACTATGTGCACAGAAATAGACGACTGCTAAAATTATCGTCTCCTTATTAGTACTGATCAATTGTGGTTCGCAACGTTCCTACGGGGTCTAAGCACGCATTGCTCTGCCCAAGAGTCGAGCAATAATTTACCAGAAGATAATCTGGTTCGTTAAACACCTGATGAAGACCTAAAGATTATAATGACAACAACAAAAATAAGGTTCTTATAAATAAAAGGTGGAAATTATGTAAATAATGATAAACCCTCATCCCGATAATTTCAGAGAAACGCATTCTTTAAGTTGACATGACGTGAAAACGTTAATAGTGTTCGGAAAACTCTCATTAGGCTGGGGTCTCTGGGATCCCTTGTATGTTTAAACCGCTGAAGTTAGTTGAAGAGCAGTTTAACTTTGAGTAATTGAATCGACAAGCGAAAGAGACTGTTTAGATGAAAAAGATCGGTGCACTAAAATATTTGAAAAAAAATGCTTGAATAATATTTTCTAATTATTTGTACTATTATTTCATTTGTATTATTTGTATTATTATTTTGTATTATTTGAGGTTAACAGTTGAGAAATGGATAGCTGCTGGGATTGAGGAATCGGAGAGCCGAGTTCGAATTCCAGTTGAATCCATTACATTCACTTAATTTGGGAAAGGTTTTGAATCCTCTTCTTCTCTCCCCAGCTATGGGTAAATAGCAGGACAGACCGGGTTCTTTAGCCTTGGACAGCAACTGGTCTACCGCAGAAAAAAAATGGCAATCTACTGCAGGAAAAATCTCCCTCGTCAGTCCTGTATCGAAGGACATATGTTCACCTAAGCGTGTATCACGCATGGCACATAACTGAACTGATTATTTGTATCATTAATTGTATTATTTTTATTAATAAAAAATTATTTGTATTGAGATATAAAAAGATATAAACATGCCGATCTCATTGAATGTGAGTTCAGTCTGTAAAACTGCCAAAGAGATGAGATCTGGAAATTCATATTAATTCTTTTAAAAACTAGACTTCGTCCAATACACGACCTGAATGTCAATCAAGGCAAATGATTATGAAATAATTACAGAGATAATTTAATGTTTAGGATCGCCAAGCACTGAAGTTAGTGAATTTTCGAGATAGATTTTTTGTGACTTTAAATTTTATTCTTAGCGGAAACCTCGTATTTGAAAAGAATAACGTTTAATGTGATAAAAAGAGATTAATAAAAATGCTTTACCTCCTCTATTTGAATATATGCTCCTTTTATAATCGGATCTTTTATTTAAATACGAGTATCCACTAAACATAATAAACTAAATATAACGTTGAAATTGATAAAAAAATATGTTGGATTAATGAAAAAAGATCATTCGTTTCCCGAAGATTCGCTTCGTTTATGTTTGGATACGAAACCGTGCAAATGTGAAAAAATTTCGGGAGATTTATGGC
>OZ038508.1:2384553-2387053 GCA_964036315.1 Acanthosepion esculentum | reverse complement strand
TATTGCATATGTATGTATATGTATGTGTGAGTGTGCATATATGTATGTATATGTAGTATGTATGTTTCTATGTGTATGTATAGGTTTATATATGCATATATATGTATATATATGTATGTTTAAATATGTATATGTTTATGTATATGTGTTTGTATATGGGTGTATATTTATATGTATGTGTGGGTGATTATATGGTTGAGCTCGACTGTCTCTGTATTGTTTATCTGGATGTGTCGATATGGGTATTTATATAGGATTAGATATTTATATATATATGTTGGTGTGTCATTGTATGTGTATTTGTATGTAGGCTTTAGTGTCTTGGAGTGTATCATAGATACAAACTAAAATCTACTTTTGTTAATAAAGTACCTTTAATTGCTTACAGACCGTTGTTCTTTTCTTAAATTATGATTAACTTTTAATATATTTTATCATAATGTTGTTGGAATATTATTAGAATATAAGTTGGTCTATGTATGCTTATTTCTTTTTCCTTTTTTATGCATGTGTCTATATGTTTATGTATATATGTATATGTGTTTGTATATGTATGTGTGTGCGTATATGTGTACGTGTGTGTATGTATATGGGTATGTGTGTTTATATATGTATGTATATGTATATATATATATATATATTTATATATATATGTATTTGTATATTTGCGTATATCTATATTTGTGAATATGTATGTATGTATGTATATGTATGTCTGTAGATATATATGTATGTATATCTATGTGTAGTTGCGTATGTATGTGTGTATATATATGTACTAGCGGATGTGTATATGCATTTTTATACTCATGTCGTTTTAATTTACGTTTGTTTAATTTTTCATGTATACACTTGTATTTGTAAATGTCTATATATATATTTAGTGTATATACATATATGCATGCGTGCTTATGTATGTACATCTAGATGTGTATGTATGTATGTGTGTGCTTATATATGGTTGCATCTTTATATGTATTTCTTCACTTGCCTTATTTACTTTTCTGCGTCGACGTATGGGTCAATATATTTATATGTGCTTATCTATGTGTATGTTTATGTACGTAGGTCTGTGTATGCGTACCTATTATCCTTATATGTGTCTATGCGGGTGCATGTATTAATTTATATGCGGATGTGCGAGTGTTCAATTATATGTGGAGGTGGTTATTTACTTTTGTCTGTAAATGTGTCGAAAACTATATGTTTTCAAAAATGTATATATGTATATGTATGTGTATGTGTGTGTATGTGTATGTGTATATGTATGTATATATATATATATATATGTATATATATGTATGTATATGTATATATATATATATATTTATATATGGTTATTTGTTTAAATTTTTCAAGTTTAAATTCGTTTAATAACATATTAAGCCACGAATAGCTTCGACATTTCACCGTCTGGATCATATTGAATGTAGATGTGTGTGCCTGTGTGTATCGATGTATGTGTGTAGGTGTAGTGCATTTGCCTATGTGTGGTTTGCTTTTTTGTATGTGTGTGTATATATCTAGATGCGTCCGAGCGGTTGGCATGCCGTTGTTCGAGTGATTTCACGTGAGAGGCGACTAACATGCTGAAATGTAACGAAAAATGTATACATCTATGTCTGGGACTCTAAATACAACTTTCAACTTAATTTCAATGAAAATATAAATTAAATAGCATATATATTTTTTATTTTTATTTTTAGATTTATTTATTTATTTTTTATTTTTATTTTTTATTTTTTCTCCTTAGTAATTCTACAATTTAAAACTTAATAGAGATCTGATTTAGATTTCTAAATAGGTAATTTTAATTTTTTACTTTTAATTTTAATTTCAAATTTTATAAATCTTTTAATATCTAAGATAGCCTTGCTTAGTTGTCAAATTTTTCGAATCATCCTATACTTGTTTTTTGATTGGCCACTCTGGCTTACGTAACAGCGTTTACTCTTAGCTAAGGATCGTTGATTAATTTGAAACTTTTGAAACCATTTATTCTATACTCTATATTATCACTTGACAAGACACAAGAAGTGTTGAAACAAAATGGCTACTTTTGTCGTGATTTTATAACATATTTATGTTGTAATATTCAAATAAATAATTATATACAAATTATATATATATATATATATATATATACAAATATATATATATATATATATATATACAAATATATATATATATATATATATATATACAATATATATATATATATATACAAATATATATATATATATATATACAAATATATATATATATATATATACAAATATATATATATATATATATATACAAATATATATATATATACAAATATATATATATATATATATATATATACAAATATATATATATATATATATATATATACAAATATATATATATATATATATATACAAATATATATATATATATATATATATACAAATATATATATATATAAATATATATATATATATATATATATACAAATATATATATATATATACAAATA
>OZ038508.1:2270000-2370000 GCA_964036315.1 Acanthosepion esculentum | reverse complement strand
TAAGTAAAGACTTTAATGCAATAACCTATCAGTCGTCTTTAATGAAACACTTCGCGACTGCACATAATAATAGCGTCAGTTGAGCGCAATCATCTGTGAGAAAAAGAGAAACTATAACGTAATTCACTGAGACAGAAATTTAGAAACGGCATTCTGTCCTGCTTGACATTAGCGCCAAAACCTCCTATATGAACATTTCAAATTGTGTTTCAATCTGGGGACAAGGCGGAGGATTCAGAAAGAGTTGGACGAGTCTAATTGTGATTATTAAGGTGTTTGGTGTAATCATTAGTGTTCATGACGTTATACCTCCATTCATCTTCCCACAGGTCCTCCGAAATCAAATGCCTTGAGGGGATAGTGCTACCCTGGTTCAAGAGGCTGGCTGCTAGAAGACCCTATGTCTGTCAAAAGAAATCTGCACCATACCACACAAGGTTGTCAGATAATTTCTGCGACCACATCACACATGACGTCTGGCCATCTAACTGCTGAGTCTTTAACCCTTGAGTATTATATGTAGAGCGCATTTAAGCAAGCGACCAATAAAACTCATTATAACACCAAAGATGAACTGAAGGTAAGGATTATGGAAGCATTCCCCAACTTAAACAAAGAAACCGTCCAGAAGAGTTGCAGGAGATTTCGAAGTCGTCTGGAGGATCTGGTTGAATCCAATGGCTATTTTTATTGAATAATTTTACTTTTTCGTATTTCAAGATATTCTTCTATAATACTGGTAAATATATCTACCAAAATGAGGTGTCATTTTTATTTTCATATTTGCGTCACTTAGACGGCAATTTGTCCATCGCACCCTGTATATATTGTGAATTTGCGTGGATTGCAGAAATATCTCCTACACTCTATTATTATGTGTGGGTCGCATTGGACTAAAAGATCGATAAAACTTCTTGTAACACCAAAGAGGAACTGAAAGCAAGGAATATGGTAACATTCACCAACTTAAACAAGGTGATCGTGCAGAAGTGATGCAGGAAATTCCGAAGTCGTCTGGAGGCCGTGGTTAAAGCTAACGGCTATTTTATTGAATAAACTTACTCTTTTGTATTTCAAGATATATTCGTGTATGTTTGGTAAAAGTATCTGTTAAAATGATATATTAGTGTTAATTTCATTTTTGCGTAATTTAGACGACAATTTATCTATCTCACTCTCTATATATAATATGTATATAAATCGTATTAAAATTATATTTATGGAATATATTGCAGTCTGATAATTCGGACCTTGGAAAAATACAGTGGCAGAAAATCTAGAGTTGGGTTATTTGCGCATTCTCTCGCTATCGTTTGAAAGTGTTTACTTTTTTAATATTAAACCATTTTCGCTTCATGTACAGGGTGACCCAAAAAAACGGGTTTTTTTCGAAGTGCGTATTGCCATACATGAGCAAGTGGCAACACTGTGAGACAGTGACATTGAGCAAGTAAACATTTCGCCATTTTAGTAACGAGAATTGTTCGGTAACCGTGTGATCTCAAGATTCGGTAACGTTGCCTGGCCCCCTAGATCGCCAGATTTATCCGTTTGTGATTTTTTCTTGTGGGGCCCTCTCAAGAATAAAGTTTACACAACTCGACCAAGAACTCTGGATGAGTTAAAACAGAGAATTCAAGATGAAATTCACAGTATCCCAGCTGAGATGTTGCAGCAGTCAATGAGGAATCTCAACAGCAGATTTCAAGAATGCATTCGTACAGGAGGACGCCATCTACAGGACGTAAATTTTAAAAAATGAAAATTCCATCATTGTTTCTTAAATGGCATGTTTTAAGGTTTCAATTACTATGAATTTAAGTATTTTTCTTCCATCATACTTGGTTTTATTGGATTGTTAAAAAGTTCCCGTTTTTTGGGGGGTCACCCTGTATAATATCAACTATATGAAGGAAAGCGTAGCATATCTTCAAGGGAAAAGGAAAAGGAAGAATGAAGAAAAATAAAACAATACATTCAATTAAAAATAATGATCTGAATATTGACTGTAAATGAAAGCTTTACATACGATCAGCGGAAGGAAAAAAAGAACCTGGAAAGATAATACTGTAGATTAAATATATTATTCTCAATAGTGTGTTATCTTTGCTAAAACAAATTGCAAATGACATCGTTATAAACGATCAAAAGAAAAAAAGAATAAATACTTTGAAAAAGAAATTATATTAATTGAACAATGTGATAGTGTTCTTTATATACCGTAGGAAATAAATATACATATAACTTTTTTTTACGGTCAGGTTCACCGTGTAGATGGCCTGGGAGACACGCACTGTGTTAAGAGCAAAGGACAGAGCTTATACGGAGAAGATAACGGCTAACCCTATACTTGAACAGGTAAATAGAGTAATGGGGATCTTTCCAGCGTAGCTTAGATGTGGAACGAGGCCGAAAGTATGGGGCACCCACTGAAGATCGAACTCACCATTCAGTCATAATTATTCATGTGAAACAAGCTTGCTAACCAGTACGCTACATCGAAGCGCTCAAATGATTTTCTAGTGTAGCTTAGATGTGACGGTCGAATGTACGGAGAACCGGGTGAGGCAAAAACGATGCGCGTGTGTTGCAGGTTAAGATTTTAATGATTTGTGAAAACATGCTCTTCGGAGTCGGTTTCACAGTACAGTGGTTCACGGAAAGAAGCTGCTCGAGTGTAGCTTTTGTCACCAATAAAATATGGAGAGAATGAGGCTGTTTCGCTACAATGTGCGTAGAATGGCGGGTCCTAACCGTGATAGTTAGACCTGTTAGAACTAAGGAATATATTTCGTCTGAGCACTTTCCTGCGAAGTAGCGATAGAGCTGTGGGAGCGGAGTTGCAGGGTGGAAAATATCTCGTCACCCAGAAGGACGTTTAGACGGTTTCAGACTACGGGCTCGGGAATACCCATCTTTAAACCCAGCCTTGTGCCACATCTATCCCTCGTGCGGGGGACAGTAAAAACTGTCTGCAACAGAGGAGACGGCGACGTCTTCTCGGTTAGATGGTCCGAACTCTCTGCCTCAGAGTAGAGAGGAACCCGGACGATGCTCCGCCCAACGGCAGAGTCTCGTTCGGGGAATTGACCAACCCGATCCCGTTTATACGGACATTTTTTGGCAGAGCCTATGGGCTCGGAATACTCCAATTTAAACACGGCCTTGTGCCACATTTATCCCTCGTGTGGTAGACAGTAAATACAGTCTGCAACAATTAAATAGTAAATTTTAATCACATCTTTTACGATCCAATGTTGACTTTCGGTTATTTAATTCGTTTTCTATGGCTTATCAAAACGTTGCATAGTATTTAAAGCCCGGAAATGTTTTTAGATTGCAAGAATTTCAAGAAACCTTATGGAAAATGGTAAAAGAATAATCACTAATACTAAGATAGAGACATCTGAAGAGATAACGAACAAGAAGCGCTTGGATAACATATCGCTCTCATGGCATATCAAGAGCAAGAGATATAGAGGAAGATATCGGTTCACCCCCCCTGAGGTGTTTGTGTGAATAGATGACAGAACGGGGCGCGAAATACTAGGAAAAGGGAAGAAAGTTTCCAAGAGCCACAAGAGTAGGAAATAGTGGATAGCCATAATCCTCTACGTCCTGAAGAGACATCGCATAGAGAATAATAAAAAGGTAGATTTAAAACCTTGCCATGAATATTTTCGAATCCAATGTAGACATTTCAAGTTAAGTGAAAACCTGACGATCCTTCCTATGAATAACAGAAGGAAGAATCTTGGGAAAATACTTCAGATTAAATATAAAATATTGATCAGAATATTGGTTTTCCTTTGTAAAAAAATCTGAGACAAATAAAGACGAAACGCATAGTATAATGAAAAGCAAAGACAAAATCAAATCGAAAAGCAATATTCGAGATTAAATATGAAGTATTGTTCGGAATATTACACTATCCTGGGTAGACAGCAGGAGATGATTGAAATCATTACGTACATCCACAGGAATATAAAGGAACTAACATGTTAAATAACAAAACATTCTCCTTCTATATGCTGTGTACCAAAAGTACATGAGCGATTATGGCTCTTCACAACTTCCTATTGTCTGTAACTCTTGGCAATATTTGTTATTTTACTATACCATTAACACTCTGTTCTGCCACTCATTTAAATGTTTCTTAAGATAAGTTATTTGTTCTTTCCCTGTGCCTCCCACCCCTTAAATATGTCCTCTAAATGTCAAAATCTCCAAGCCTTCTTATTTCACTATAAGCCTTCTTATTTCACTATGACCCTCCTTGATCACATGCATTGTGTATTTTATTCTGAGAATCCTTCTTAGAACCGCTTCTCTTTTGCTTAGTCTCCTCTTAATTTCTGAAGGAATTGCTCAGCATTCATTGCCATTTATAGGAGAATTAATATTAGATAGCCGTTTAACATTCATTTCTTTGTTTCAAACGAAATTCTTCTCTGTCTTAATACTTTGATTAGCTTTTGGAAGGCATCTTTCGCCATGCCAATGGGCCCTCGTATTTCTGAGTCACATTTTCACTCACCCCTTAAAATACTTCCATGATACCTAAATTTTGTTCTTGTTTCCTTTTAACATGTTCAATTATTAACTCGTATCTCGGGCCATTTCACTTGCTGATGACTATGCATTCTTTTCTTCTAACAATTGGTCCTTTCTTCAGCCTTTCCTTAACTATCTTCTCTTAAATATTTTATGAAGGGACTTCTGAAAGATTCACGACTTCATCCAAATACCTTATAAAAAGATTTCTTCATATTGTGGGAAATGAGTCGGTCTTAGTAGACATGTGAATATTGTCGTCTGATGTGTAAACAATACGGTATACTTTTAAGGTTTATATGTATCGAAAGGAAACACTGATATACAAATAAGAGGCACCTTTCTGCGTTAAATATAAATCCTAAGGTTGAATATTGTATTATTTTTTGTAGATATACGTATATGTTGGTACAAGCAAGATATACCTTCAAATATAACTAGGGAAATAAAAAATGGCAAACAAACTGATTTTTTGTCAATGATTTTACTCCAAGTAAGGTGATAAAGCCACTAAGTCGCAAAAATGGAAAACATAGAATGAAAGAATCTTAAAAAAAAACTTTACAGCGGAGAGCGGAAAATACAGTGCACTGGATTCAATGGATCAGAAGGTTGTAGACAGAGAGTCCTTAACTGTTATATAATATCAGTTGTCATCTATGGCAGTGAATACTGGACAATCACCTCACAGATGAAGAAGAGACTTGAAGCAAAAGAAAATTGTTTCTATAACAGGATGCTTAGAATACATGAATTGAACATGTGAGCAACTGTAAAGTTTTAGAGATAATGCAAACGAAATGGAAACTTACACTTAACATCAGGGAGACACAGTTGTAATTTCTAGCGTACATAATGAGGAAAGGGGATTTGGAAAATTAGATACTCATAGGAAAAAACAAAGCATAACCTACCTAGCGAGCTTGGGTAAATGGATGGCGCAGCAAGGCTTAGTTGTGATAACAAAAAGACAAAATATATTAAGATCTACGATGGACAGGAAATTATGGTAATACATTGTCGCAACGTCCTGAAGGGAAACGACATATAGAAGAAGAAAAGTTGACAGGAAAGGAAGAAGGAGGAAGAATGTTCTACAGGTAAGAAGTTTGGAGGAAGGATCTATTGGAATAGAACTTAAAATCTAGCTATTCCTACAGTAAAAGGATGAAACCTAGTACTGCGCTTACGTTTTATGAAGTCAAGCTACCAAAGAGGTGAAATCATCGAAAGAATTGTTATTAAATGTATTATAGAAATGATAGACGAAGACTATATTTCACTCAGCATGATAATCTTATTTTTAGACATTACTATAGAAATGAAAATGTCAGTTACGACCAAAGAACAGAGTAAATAATGATATAGAAAAATAGACAAATGCTCTTAAACTAAAAAAAATTGTTTGGGATATTGAAGTATCATCTACCGATAAATGACAACGACCGCATTCTGTTGAAACACCGATTCTCGTAGAATTAAACAATGTCAGTAACCTAGGTGAGTACCCGTTTGGGAATACCAGGTGTTGTAAACTTGGATGTGAGGGTGGTGTAATGGATAACGGTACAGAATTCTTAAACTGAGAGCCGAGTTCCAAATCTAGTCGGATTCGTTATATTTACTTAAGCGCTAGTACTCTTGGGAAATGGATGAATTCAACTCTTCTCCCCCATATATGGGTTAAGTGGTGGGCTTTCTATCTGTGAACTATTTTTATCTCCAGGAATTCTTGCAAGCTAAGAATATTGTCTGGCTTTAAATAACATGAAAAAGCTTCATAAGTCGGAAGAAACAAATCAATCGACAGATAAAGCCATATAAACGAACACGTCACGGACATACTCACTAAAAATATCCAGATAAAATGCTTTAAAATGAAATAAAAATTCTTGATATTGAATCATCCTGCAACTGATTGTATCAGGTAACGTCACAGTAAAGAAAGACGGTACAAACTGGAACAACGCGTGTCTAGATTATGTTAAATTCTAATAATAGCTTAGCAACGAAAGGTCTGAAATGTTATAAATCCTGACCGGCCAATTCGTCTTAAGTCAATTTCTCACCGACGTGTTCTGGCGAGTTCTTCTCTTTGGTAACGCGACAATATTATCCTGATGAAACAGGATCCTATTGGTCAGCATCCCATTGGTTAGCGATTTATCTTCATAGCCTTTCCTATCTGCCTTAGCATGTTGGTATATTACTTTCCATTAATGGTTTGACCCCTTTTGAAGATAAACACAGTGCCTTTTGCATCCCCCACAAAAAACAGAGACCACATGCTTCCCTGCATAGGAAATGACCTTGGCTTACTTTATAGCCGGTGAGGAGGTGTTTCCACTGCATGTATTGTGTTGCTGGGATGCTTCTAGTTTTATGCTTTCTTTTTATTTTGTGAGTTAAGGAAAAAGGAGCAAATGTATCAGTGGTTAAAAATAGATTCGAACGAATGAAATCAGCAGCTCTTAAAAAAGGACAATCATTCTTCGAAACCTTCTGGAGTAGCTCTACAGAAATGGAAAAGGAATTGTACCAAATAACAGAAACCTCATCAATTGTTGTCTTTCGACAACAGCAACAAATAAAATGGAGAAAATCTGTGAGTGGAAGAGAAAATAATGACTTAACCAAGATTTTGACGTTCCACATTAATTCAGAGAAAACTTTGGGAAGAAAGGCCTCCATTAATATTTGAAAAAGTGATAACAGCTAGTGAAATTGAGAGACCTATACCCATGAAAATTCTTTTAATTGAAATATTTCATAGATTTCAACAGGAAGTAGCACTAACTGCTCAGGCAATGAATGCCAAGTATTTCCTTATTAGGAATCGTCTAATATTAATATTACCGTGGCAATTTTGAATATGTGCTTTTCGCAACTTTTCTACTTATCTCTTAATTTGTTATATTAATTTATTCTGTATTTCCGTCGGATTTATAATATCCCAGGATGCATTAAAATATCTCGTGTAAATACAACGATCTAAATAAAATGAACCGGATTCTCATTACAAACTGGAAGGAAATTCTTTAAATAGAGCACAGTCAATTAAATGTAAAATCTTGTACTAAATATTGTATTATCCTCATAGATTCTGAGCTACAAATAAAAGTCCTATCTATATACCAAGCAACAAGCAAGAATTCCGGTAAGAAATACCCTAGTTTAAATAAAAAATAATACACTGACAATACGATAGAAATGAAAGCATTATAAATTAATTCAGGAACAAATGAAAGACGAAATTGTACAAAAAAATCCTATAAATCATATATAAAATTATAGAACTGCATATTATTATTTAAATAAGCTGATATTCAAATCGTCCCGTAGCATTACAGTAACAAAATACTAAGGTAAATGACGAAACACCCATCTTCTATGTGCGATGTACTTTCAGAACATAAACGATCAAGGCACTCCATAATTTCCTGTCATTTGTAGCCCTTAACAAATTTTGAAGTTTTTTTACCTCTCTTAAACATTCTTCCGACATACATTTACTCAAGATCGTTACATAAGTTATGCATTGTTCTCTGTGCTCTCAATCTGTCCTGTGAGTCACTTTTTGCTTGTACGTCCATCGACAGCTTTCGAATATTTGATTGGGTGACTGAAAAATAACTTCCTATTTTAAAATACTTATAATTTATTTATTAATTATAATTTCTACAAGAAATGGATATGAAAGTAAAGCGTTTACCGTGAGGTTTTATTTAAAATTCGATATGGGCACAAGATATGGCTACCAGCTTCGCGAGTCACCCAGGAATTGCGTCAATGGTTCCACTAGGTACTCTTGTGGTATGGAAGGCATAACCTCTTGTATTCGCCCTTCAATGTCATCCGAACTCTTGGTTTGGTATAGTACAATTGCTCCTCTAATCAACCCCAAAAAATAAGTCACAGGTTTTTAATTCAGGACTACTGGCTGGTCATTCAAAATATATGGTGTTACTTTTCAGTCATGTAGAAAATGAATTAAGTTCGAGTAGTCGAGGTACCTAAGTGGATTACTACCAAAGGAAGTATCAGGAAAGTATTTAAACAGAAAACTTACTATAGACTGCATTTATCTTAATGAGTATCGTACCATCTTTTCGGAACTACATAAAAATAAAACGTAACGTAGCTTCTTGTATGAAAAAAACAAAAAACTAGAGCAATTTCTAAACCGTATATACTCAAGTATAGATCGGCTTTTTTTGTAGTATTTTTACGCAAAAAAAAAAAAAAAAAAAAAAAAATACGGTATTGCACTATACACAGGTAATTTTTTTGTAGAAGAGATTAAAAAAATCATGCATTTTTGTTGACCGGTTACATTATACACGGGTATTTTTTTTCTGGAGAGTAAAATTCATGTAACTCACTACCTCACACATTTAATCAAACTCAGCTTCGGGCAAAATAAAGGAAAAAAAACAACAAAATATGTATATTGGTTCTTAATGATAATAAGCCGAAGTATGTATCTCAACTCATGGGAAACACCCTGCATTATGCACCGACAATCCTAACAAAATGAATGGCATTGAAATAAACTTTTTTATATGTAAGCACTTGCGAGATATGTAAACATTTGCGAAACGCAGATGAATGCAAATTTTTGATTCACAAAATCTATTAAATCTTCATTTGTATAAGATATTTGTTGATTTTAAGCGGCATACACGAGGATGAGGGTTTCCTGCTAGTGAGAAGAGTGAGGAAACTTACATAAGGGACAGGCGGTTGATAAAGGAGCTACTGCAGTCAGGCATGAACGCCAACAAAAGTACGACATCTAAATTTTTGTATCATATTTTATGGTAAGTGTTTTTTTTCTCACAATTTTGGTGTCGCTTTATAAAAAAAAGAATGAAGACCATTTATTTTTTATCAAATATGTCCAAGATGAGGCCCAGTACTACAATATTTGACCACAGGAAGCCTACTGCATTACCCAGAATCCAGGGTCGCATGAAACACGAACTATATGAAAAAAAGCAGGCGTTTTATAAATGAATTCACAGGTCGCCCTATCCATGAGAGGATTAATTTCTCATTTCTCTATGGTCGTCTATTGTTTTGTTATTACGTCCGAAATGACTTAAAATACCTTCGTATTACGAAAGAAAAATGAATACTGTGGCTCAAAAATAGGGATAACTTTAATTTTTCAGTAGATAACAGGTAGCCAAGGTACGCGAAACGTAATCATTACACAAAAAAGGAAAATAACGAAAAAAGACAACTTATTAAAAATGAATTCGATATAATATACCGTTTATATAAAGGAAACAGTTTCTATTCAGCACCTTGTTAATCATGGCTCTCCACACCTTCCTTTTCATTATCAGTGAATTACTAGGATTTCGTAACGATTTAAAATCAGTGTAGACTTTCTTCTACACTGATTACAACCAATGCTAGAAGTCTAGTGATATTTAACCCATATTTGGGGTGTAAATAGACATCTTTTATATGCCGTGTCCCTTTAGGATATGTACGATCATGGCTCTCTACAATTTCCTCTCCCTAAGCAACGTTCGATTCAATCCTTAATTTTTCTTTTAGCAATCATCCAAACTCATTAGATAGGCTACAATCTATTCCATTTCTTCAGTATGTCTTGTGAGTATTTACATTGTTCGTACTGTTGTCCTTATCTTTATTGCCATATTCACGAAGAATCGGCCGGTGTATGCTCCGGTCTTCTTCAGATGATTAGAATTTCGACTAAAATCTTTATTTTCTGGATTGTTCTAGTTCCACGTGACTTTCGGATGTCTCAGATATCTACCTTTAACTCAACTCTCGAAGTTTTTGTTCTACACTGCAGTTGCCAGGCGCTGAACTCATATCTTTGGGTCAAGTCACTTGATCCAACCAACGCTTTTATCCACTGGTCCATGTGTCCGAATGAGTTTTATATTTTTCAGGCGTTCTTTCTTTGTAATAGGTTCCATAAATTCCTACTATTTCTAATTTTAAGTATAAGTGTTTATTTTTCGTTCCTATTTCCTTTAGGTTTACCATGTTGATCTCGTATTACTTATCGTTTCGTTCCGTGTCGCCACTGGCTTCAGTTATTCCGACCTCCAACGACATATCATATACAGGATCAAAAGATTCCCTTTATTATAGGAGAGACACAAGCGCGGGTAGCATCAATTCTAGCGTTAGCGAGAGGAAGAGGCGAAGCCCCCATGCAACACATTGGCTGATGATTTCGCTACGTGCGGGTGGGCTCTCTGATATGTCCCGGAAAGGGATATATTTTATCGAAGTAGCTAAGTGGTTTGACTACTGTAACCAAGTAGTTAGTACACGGCAACAGTAAAGGGGAACACAGGTTATTGCATATTCCATTATATCACCTCCCCCTGAGCTAAATTTTCCCCTGAAATTTTGCTTTAATACTTTCTTTTATTTAGAGTCTGAACATAGTCGATTAACCTTTTTCCTAAGTCTCCTTCGCCTCAATCCTCCTTGCAATCCTCCTCTGTAGTATGTCTAGGTCTTAATTGATTCCAATGTCTTTTACGCGGAAATTCTTCTCCTTTTATGTCATATATGACTTGACCAATTCTTTTGGTTATTACACCTTCCCAATACGTTTTGCCAGCCCTAAAATTCTTGAATAAAACTTTATCACCTGGTTTATGCACTTTAGTCATGTGGTTTTGTTTCTTCGCCTGACTAGGAAACAGCCTGTCGAACACAGAGTGTATTTTCCTCGTAAACATTAACTCTGCTGGCGATAATCCTGACGTATTCGGGTTTGGCGTGATTCTATATACTGCCAAAACTTTTTGAACACGTTTTTCATTCGTGTCCACGCCTTGACTTTACAACGCTCGTTTAAAAGTGTCCACGAATTTTTCTGCCTGTCTATTCGATCTTGGATGATACACCGGCGTTGTCACGTGATCGATGGACAATGATGTGCAGAATTTCTTGAATTCTCTTCCTGTAAACCGTGTTCTGTTGTAGCTGACTCAACTTTTAGGGAGTCCAAAACGACTAAAAATTTCACCAAGTGCATTTATCGTAATTGCCGCTGTTGGATGTCTGCATTTAACAATTTCTGGCCACTTAGTGAAGCTGTCTACCACAATCAGGTAATATGATCTATTTATGGGTCATGCCTCGTCGATATGCACTCGTGTCCATGGGACATCCGTCTTTGGCCATGGTTGAATCTTTACTGCTGGATCCCTTTCTGCCAGTTGACATCCTTTACACTTTTTCACCATATTTTCTATGTCCTCATCCATCCTTGGCCAATATTTATAGCTTCTCAGAGATTTCATTCTCGAAATCTCCTGGATGGCCAGTGTGAAATTCCTTCAAATTTTTTTTCCGTAAAGTACACGGCATTACCACTGTGTGCGTAAATTAATACCTGATCACACCTTGTAAAAGGTGACGCACATAACTTTTTTCGTTTTCTCGTTCAACCAGACTAGCCTTTTCATTTTCTTAATGAAATCATCGTTCTCCGCTGGTTTTTCACATCATCTAGAGTAACCGGTAGTTCTCTAATAGTATTGCATAACAGACCCGATAATTCACTTTCGTCTCTTAGCGCCGCTATTACTGTTTCTTCCAGTGGTTTCGTATATTTCGGTATTAAACTCGACAACCCATCGGCTTGACCTAGCTTCTTTGAAGGCACCTATTCCATTTCGAAGTTGTAATACAAAAGAATTATACCTCAACGCTGTAGTCGATTTGCCGTGTGAATTGGTATACTTTTTTTTAACCAAATATAGTTAACAGCGGTTTATCGTCTGCAGAGTAAATTCTTCCATATATAAACCTGTGAATTTATTTTACAGCGAAAATTATTGCCAAACCTTTTCGATTTGGCTATAATTCCTATCCGCTAGCAGTAAAGTTCTCGGGGCATGTGCTACTGGCTTCGTAGATCCGTCCTCGAATTTACGCAGCAATACTGCACTTAGTCCCTCATTACTAGCATCTGCTGCTACAATCATTTTATCTTCGGCTCGAAATGGGCAAACGATAGGTCTGCTAAAAGACAGTATTTTTTTAAAAAATTGTTAAAAGCATCTTCGCATTCTTTCGACCATATCCACTGTGCCATCTTTCAAATTATTTAAAGGAGCTCTCATCTCATACATTTTTGGGATATAAACACCGTAGTAGCTTACCAATAGCAAGAACATCTGGAGTTTAGCCACATTATCAGGTGCTGGCATATTTTTTATAGCCTCAGCCCTTTCTTGATCCGGTTTTCTTCATTTACTGTCAATTATCTGCCCTAAATATTTTATCATATTCAAGAACTCACATTTTTCAGCACTCAGCTTGAACCCGTACTCCTCAATTCTCTGAAATACTGCTCTAATACGAGTTTTGTGTCGGGCCTCGTTTTCACTTTTAATCAAAATGTCATCTAAGCATGCGATTGCATACTCCATACCAGCCAACATTGTGTCCATTATTTGCTGGAATAGGCTTGGAGCTACCTTCAATCCAAAAGGAAGGCGATTTAATTTAAAATTCCTTTATGCGTGTTTATTTCAGGAAATTCGAACATTCTTCACTGACTTTAACCTGAAGGTTAAGCCTCCGACAAGTCCAGCTTTGAAAACACTACCTCCGGAGACGCCCAATCCGAGTAATCAACTTTTGATGTTACGCCAATTTTTCCAACTCCTCATTTATTGAGTCCAGTGCCGAAAATGGTACTTTTCTCTTTGGTTTAAAAATTGGTTTCACATTTTCTTTCAACTCGAAGTTGACTTCTGTTTTTGTGCACAGACCTAATCCTTCTGAAAAAACAAGAGGGAATTCATTTTTCAACTCCGTAATAAATCTTTGTTTGCTTCGTCTTATAGTTCTGACGTTCACTTCGTTACAGAAGCAATTTACTGGTAATTCCCACAAATTGAATAATACTATCCAGTGTGTACCAAAGAGGTTTACTGAACAAGAGAGCACATACTTTCGATTTGTGAAAGTTTCCCATGAATGAAATGTTACATTTTAATTTACCTCGAAACTTAAGTCTTTTTCCAGACACTCCTCTGGCAATTTTGTCAGTCTTCGTCAACAATGGGTAACCGATTTTTTTTCCATATTTGCTCGTTTATTTTATCAAAGATATCACTTCCTGAATCGAGTAATAATTTTACGGTCCGCCCATTTATTTTTATATGGAGGTATTTTCTTCTTTGAACCTCAATTTCGTGTTTAGACAAAACTACGTTTGCTTTTGCCCGAGACTGATTTTACATGTATTTTGTCCAACAATGGGAACTTTCATGGCCTACACACCCACAATTATAACATTTTTATCCTTAAAGAAACAATCTTTTATACGCTATCCTCCCCACGAACTGCA
The DNA here is from genome assembly GCA_964036315.1 of Acanthosepion esculentum. Lineage (NCBI taxonomy): Eukaryota > Metazoa > Mollusca > Cephalopoda > Sepiida > Sepiidae > Acanthosepion > Acanthosepion esculentum. The sequence continues at coordinate 2,356,079 of OZ038508.1, read as the reverse complement.
TATTATTTTTCTTTCATTTTGTATCCACTTCTTTTGTCGTCCAGTTTCTACTCGCGAAATGTTCTTCTCAGAGTATTGACTTTTACGTTTATCATTCGTTGACATTCTTCAGTTACTTTTTGTAACGTAATCTCTGGATCGTTCCATGATAGACAGGATTCTTGACCTAATTTCTTTATCGTTTGGTGTCGTTAGACCTTGCACAAATATTAGACACTTGAACATGTCGCTTGACAATTCATTTAACTTAAACACTTCACACTGTGCGTTAACCATACCTGCATATGTGACAAAAATCATCATCCTCTTGTTTAACGATATTCAGACATTTGTATCGAGTATGAAACACTTACCGAAAATTTTCGACAATTTCTGTTTCGCCGAATGTAAATTCTGGCTTCTTTGGGAGGATTAAATTCGTGTATTTCGTATTTTCTTCTGTTCCCAACTTCTGCAAAAATAGAGAAATTTTTTCCTCGTCGGACCATTGTTCGCATCTTTTCGTAAATATTGTTTCAAACCTACGAAAATAAGCCGGAAACGTTGAACTACTGCCAGGGTCGTACTTAAATTCAGCGAGTGAATTTGAAATTCCTTCCGCCGAAAAACATCTAAAAGCGTTTTTTTTTTGTCCTAGATAACACATCTTCCCAAAGTGCTTTGTCTTCCGACTGTTGCTTGAATAACTTTTCAAACCTTTCTTGTTGCTGTTGGAAATGTTGTTGTAAAGTGACTTGCAGCACCTTAGCTAATTCCGCAATTTGTTCCATTCTGCGAATGTATCATAAGAAAAGATTTTGCTCCAATCGACAATAATTTTTTAAGTCCAAACAAGGAGGGGCAACTTCTTACTTTCTGTAAGCGTTTGCACAAGTTTTTGTATCGTTCTTCGTCAGTCAGCGTTAAAACAAACGAGAGAAAAAAATTACTTACTCGCTGTAAGCGTCGAAAAAGTTTTTCTAACGTTCTTCGTTAGCACACGCTGTCGACTGTATATTTTTTCTTTTCTTTTAACTTGTGACGTCGTTTCGAATCTCGTCGCCAACTGATACGTCCCGGAAAGGGATAGATTTGATCGAAGTAGCTAAGTGGTTTTGGCTACTGTAACCAAGTAGTACCCGGTAACAGTAATCGACTGCTACTCGTCATAGTCAATAGGTGTAGACCAATAGGATAGCCAATGGCGTAGTCCAATGGTCGTCGTCAGTGACTTTACCTATCTTTGGTCTCTCCGTCAGTCTGTATTTATGACTCACATCAGCCAATCATATTCCAGTGAGGGGGAACACAGGTGTATGCATATTCCATTGTATCACTCTCTAAGAAATCTGAGTGCGGAAGGTGTATCGAATTCTCTCTTCGCTACGATTTGGTTCTGTATTCAACACATTACCAAAAGACAATCCATGTGCATTCTGTAACACTATTTTCTGCATTCGTCTTTAGAACTGCATTTCTCTCACTTTGAGCCTCTTCCCCATATTTAAGGATATAGTCCAGCATTTGGTATCATATAGTAGGATTCATATGTACAGCAATTTAGCACATTTTTATTTGTTTCTAACGAAATTATCCTGAAAAATGTTTGCAAGTTCGAAAGAAAGAAAGCACACATGTGAATGGATTTTAATAATAGTAAAAATGTCAACGGCTAAGCACTACACTATTTTCCAAGAAGATACAATAATTTAGAAATAATAAAGAAACGGAACGTATGGAGGGCTATGACCGCCAGTTCCTGAAGTGACATATAGATTTAATAAAATAAGTCGTCTGTTTCTTATTTTACATCAAAATATCTCTGCACAATCGGTGCATTTGACGAGCAGATTTCTAATAACCGCACACACAGTTGAGTTGATTTTCTTTAAAATACCTTTCGGAAAGGCATGAATCTATCTCTTATCCCTCCCTCCCCATCTATGGATTAAATAGTAAAGTAGCCTATATACTCTAATCATGTGTAGGAAACAGTCTAATAGACTGATAACTCTGAATGTCAGACCGTAGTGAAGAAAACAGGGAGTTACAATAAATATATATATATATATATATATATATATATATATATATATATATATGTATGTATGTATGTATTATTTTGCATGAGCAGTACTTATTGGAAAGTGTTCAATCAGTGATAGTTAATATATTCCTTTGTATGAATATGAATTTGTGATCATGGGTTTCACGCTTTTGCAATTGTCTGATGATTGCAAATGCGTGAAACCCAGGGTCACCAACCCATATACATGCAACTCAATATATATATATATATATATATATATATATATATATATATATATATATATATATATATATATATATCATATTTTATTTGTTCCAGCTATCCCTCTGTTAAATAAGTTTCATTAAAGACCAGATACTGCAAATTAAGTTTTGTTTAATTTTTCTTGTGTTCATATAAGTGATTTCTTTTCTGAGCTCAAATAATACTAATTTAAACACGCGCGGAAAACTATTAAACTCCATACATAACACACTTGTAGAAAATATAAGTATAATAACCAAACACACGTAAAAAAGGTTAAAAATAATGGAAACACTCCAGAACGTCAGCTATGAACACGGCCAAAATGCGCTGACCGTGTTTGGAAAATACAAAACATTTCAATCACTCTGGAAAGATATATAAGTATCTACACATTCAATAAAATAAAAATAAAAATATCCTTCATATTCTAACTGAATAGCCGAAAACTTTCGGATATATACTATTTTTATAGAATTGTTACACATGTGTGTGTATGTGTGTTTATGTGTATTTTTCGGAACACTGTAGCAACTCATTTATGACTGTATATCAGATTCTGGGAAATATATTGAAAATGTGACAGCTATTTGCAAGAACATATGTAAGACGCAGTAGTAATAATTTTTGATGCACTGGACTTGTTTATAAAGAAAGTAAACTAGATAGAGAGTGAACAACATTAAGAAAAGTAATTGACGAGGGGAATAAAAAAAGATACATTATTTTCATCATGGCTTCCTTCGGCTAAATTCCTTTTCGGGAGAATTGCTGATCGCTCTCTTGCTCTCTCTCTCTCTCTCTCTCTCTCTCTCTCTCTCTCTCTCTCTCTCAGGGAAAAAAAACTGCCTAAAGGATGAAAGTGTTTCGTTTACATAAAATTGAAAAGACAAGAATAAATAACAGATTACGTCGGACTGTGTTATTAAGTGCTACATCAATGATTGATAGAATGGAATTGTCCAACATACACACTCCAAAAGCCTACGGAGGAATCGACACTTTTGAACCCGTAAAAAGCTTACCGTATGTCTATAAACTTTTTTAATTATTTCACTTGAAGCAAGACAATAAATTCTCTAAGACGCAAGGAATTACTGAGTGTGAGAGAATATGAGGAAACGAAAACATTATTAAGGAGAGATAACAATAAAAGAACAGGAATTATGCAGACAGAACATAACGATTGATACTGCATTAAAATTTGACTGGAATATAAGCAGTCGGAATTTAGTTTTATAAGCCAACTGTACGATAAAAGGAAGTGTTAGCATAGAACTTACGCTTACCTCTTGGCATTTCAAACGTAAAATCATGAAACCTTTCCTCCAATCTAGTAGTGCGATTACATTCATAAAGTCTAGATACCAATTAGGAAAACTCAACAGAAAATTTACCATGAAAATATTTGGACTTTTGGACCTATCACGTTGAAACCCCGGGTTCAGTACGATCACTGCAGTCATACCTAATGATGGGTGACCTCTTGGGAATAAAAAGTTATGTAAGCTTGGATGTGCAGGTGGTGTAATGGATAATGGCTTGGGGTTTATAATTGGAAAGCCGAGTTCCAATTCCAGTTGGGTTCGTTATATTCATTTACGTGCAAATACACATGGAAAAGTTATGAATTTATCTCTTATCGCCCAGTTATAGTTTAATTAGTAAGGCTTGTATCACTAAGTGATTATTATCTCGAAAAAAATCTTAAAATGTAAAAAAATATTTTCTGGCTTTAAATAACCTTCAAAGGTTGGAGTAGCCATAGAAATCGAATCTATCAATCAACCATTTAAAATATTTGTACAAAAGGCACAGGGAAGCTACATTACGATTTTTGTGTAGCTACTCAATTCATTTTCAATCCGTTTAAAGAGGGTTTTCTCTCAGTATAAATTCTGGATTATTCTACCATATTCGCGTTTCCAAATGGATGTAGATAGCTTTTTATTTCATCTCGTCTCGATTTTTCCCTGTATTTGAATTTGATGGTGTGATACGTTTAATCAAATGATTCAACAACATAATCGGAAAGATCGAAAGAGAAAGCCACATAAAAAGTATGATGAGTTTATGAATTTATAAACAGGATTCTATAGAATTTTAATAGTAGCATATTCAAGTTAAGCATAAAGATATCTTGTCTCATTCTAGTGCTGTATAAAGTAATTGACTCCTACTGCCATACATTTTCTTTGCAACAGATTAGATTAAAATGAATCATTGACGCCACATATTTGCTGGAGATTCTCAATCCTAACTGTCCAGTCTTTAACAGAGTTTGAAATAATTTTACACAATTTTGTTAGGGAAAACCTATTTTTCAACGACAACCTCGTTTTAAAGACCTGAATTTTCATCCTACCGTAACTTATATAGCTATATTTCATGTAAAATATTTATATGAGCTCTATTGATAAGATTCTCCAGTTTAGATATTTGTAGCTAAGTCACGCCAGAATACTTTCACAGGATCCATTTACCTCTATCATCGTCTGTATTTCAGATGTAAAGTTTCATTGAGGCATTTTTTCTGGAACAGTCTCTTATGTTACATTCACCGAGTCAAATCACCCTTATTTCCTCGGCGTTCATTATGTAAGAAAAATGATTTACCTATCCCCCCAAAAAAAATCCGAACTTCTAGAATATGGTATTTACCTGAATACCTCGATCCTCATCATTTCCAGTCAAGGGTCAACCGTTTCCCAATGGTTTGCAATCCTCATTTTCTGCCATCTTCTATTCATATCACACATCTCATTCATCATTACCATTTCGAGCCTCTACCTTGATTGGCTCTCGAGCCTTGAGTTGTGTGAAATTTAGCAAAAGAACTACTTTATGCGATGTATCAATGAATATATGTTAGCAAACATATTGATAATTTTAGAGATAAGTAGAAGTTTATTATTTTCTTGGAAAATGTATTCTCCGGAAATTGACAAAGTACTAGCGTGCTTCTTGAAGATTTATCGACCATATCCAGTTCCGAAAATCTGACCAACTATTAAAATTTGTTTTGGCACCCCTTCTTGTTCGAACGGAGAAATTTTCATCACCTCCATCTAGTAGAGAATAAATAATTTTAAACCGTGTGAATATGAGCAAAGATATGTAAATAATAAAGATAATTTTGCGGCCAGTTTATTGCTACAGTTAATTAAGATGAAAATAATAATATCGATGAATGTCTGGCTAATGTCGGTTTCACAAGAAAAAGGTCTAAAATACTAAAATGTAGGAAAATATACCCGACTGATATAAAGTTGGTGATTTGCAATTTCACTGGCTTGTACGTCTATTTTCAGTTTCAAAACCTCAATCGGAATAACTAATTGGAAATATGTCTTACGTCTCCTAGCACTGTCACGTAATTACGTTCCTTCAGCATTTCCCTGTCTTTAATTCCGTCAAATCTCGTGCATTCACACACGCGTTCATTTAAGTCTCGTTAGTCGCACTCTCTCGTTTTTTTATTCTATAAAAAAAATGTGCAAAGAGTAAATAGAGAGTGCAAAAGGAAAGCAAAGTGGAAATCGGCCGAGTTTAATCGTGAAATTACAAAAGATAAATGCAAGAAAGAAGATTAAACACGGTGAAAATATTAAAGCGAAAACCTCAGATTAAAAAAGCATAATTACGCAGGCTCTCTACAAAATGGTGTCCTAGATAATGACTGAAGCGATAGAAATAACCATTGAAGAAGAAAGAGAAACTGAAAAAGAAAGATTCACAAATAAGGGAAATGGTGTAGAACGTAAGAAAATTGGGAAGTGAGAAAGAAAAAACAATGGCATCGAGTAGAGGGAGATGCTAATGAAGTAACAAACACAAATGATGATTTTTCTTTTCAAAGCATGGAGGAAAGAGAAATGAGTGTTGGAAATGAAGGAAGATACCGAGAAGGAAAATCATCTGACAGGTTTCAAAATCAATATGGATGAAATGAGAATACTTAGCAGGCAGCAAAAATAGAAGAGGATGTGTGTAGGTGGAAGTAGCGTGAGATGGGGAGATGAATGAATATGACTGAAGCAAATGAAGGAGAAATTAGTTTGAAAGGGAGAAAGAAAGCGGGAAAATAAGTAGAAAGGGTGAAATAAAGAAATAGAATATTGAATGGCAGTCGAAAAAATAAACACAGAAGAAAAAAGATAGATAGATAGACATAATTCAAGAAACAAAAAATGGGGCAAATGAAAGAATGAATGGAAAACGTATAAATAAATAAAAAATACACAGAAGAAAGAAAGAACGAAGTAAAGAAAGGAAAGAAAGAAAAAGGAAGGAAACGAAACAAAGGAAAGAATAAACATAAAGAAAACTAATGAATGAAGGAGGGAGGCTAAGATGATAGATTGATAGATAGATAGATAGATAGATAGATAGATAAAATCCAAGAAATAAAAAAAATGGGACGAATGAAAGACTAAATGAAAAAGCATAAAAAGAATTCATAGAAAGGAAGGAAGGAAGAAAGAAAGAAAAGACAGAAGCAAAGAAGGAATGAAGGAAAGACAAGAATAGAAAGGAAACAAAGAAAAAAGACATAGGACAGGAAAAAAACGGAGGAAAAAAGAATGAAAAGCAACAATAATGAATGAAGGAGGGAGAGTAAGACGATGATATATATATATATATATATATATATATATATATATATATATATATATATATATATAGATAGATACAGAGAAATAAAGAAAGACTGTTATGATATGCAAAAGAAAAAAATGCGATAGAATAGAGGAATCAATAAACTAAAATAAAGTTAATGTTATGAAAAAAAGAAGAATCAACTGAGACTGAAGAAGAATGAATGAAAAATATGAATGAAATTTCAGAAGGATAAGAAGAAAGTGAAAAAGTACGAGACTGACGAATCATAAAGATATGAATAAAATAATTATGAATGAAAAGTCATTTCAATATTGATTACGAAAATCTATTGCAGTTGCCTTTATGAAAAGCAAAAATTAAAACGAGTGAAAAATGTAAATAAACTTGTTTTTATTAACAGCACAAGGCTCATGAGCTACTCAAAGTAGACCGTTACTGATTGCTGGTGTTGACCGGAACATGAAAATTTGTAGAGGATATATGTCGGAAAACTAACGGCTAATCCGAGATTTATAGAGGCCAGGATTCTAGTGATCAGCGAAGCATCCTCTGCGCTACGGAGCAGTGCTTCTTGGGAAGAAGCTGTCCGACTGGAATTTTCTTCTTAGTAACAGAATACTAAAGAAATGAGGATGATTCTTCCCAGTGTACATCACGTATCGGGTTTGGGTTGTGACGCTCGGGTATAGTGGAACAAAGGAATGCTGGTCGCCGCACGATGCGAAATAGCGATTGTGTAAATGTGAGTTAATGTGGGAATAAAATAAGGAAGAGAACATGAAATGGCATAAAAATAACGGATTAAACGAATAACGGAAAAAGCGAGTAGTTGAAATCTCAAAAGAAAGGTAATGAAAAAAGAAAAAAATGACCAATAAGACGTAAGTATTCGAGAAGGTAAAAAAAAAATGAAAGAGTAAAAAGATTAAAATTCGTGATTCATTCTACATCCGTTCAGCATAACAGAATACTTGCGACCCACAGTATAGCAGTTTGTTAAGCAAGGTCACCATCTTCCACCAAGCGACACATTAAATGCCTCTTCCTAAGCTCAAATCACGCAGTTACATGAATCAGTCACCCGATGCGCGTCAAAATGACGGCGCTAACGAAATGGCCAATTAATTTATTATTATCGCTAATGAGCCTCCGGAAATTAATAAACATTGCATATTACAGTAAAATTAGATGAAACTGTTGGGATAACAATGTTACAGAAAATTTTACAATGAAACATGCCAGCCATAAAAATCAGTTTTTGAATTTACTGGGCTCCAAACGAACCTCTCAGGTATGGTAAATATTCGACGGAAAAGGCCAGAAGAAAATGTAAAAAAGAAAATATGAGACAGGTTGGTATTCTGTCTCATATCATCTTTAAAACGCTGAAGGTTTGTTTTGATTCGGCGACATTGTTGGACATTATGCGGTAATGTTTTCTTGCGAATTTTGGTCCATTCTGAAACACGACTCTGTAAATTGGGCATCTAGCGTAGACCAAACTGGGGACAAAGATAAAAAAAAAGGAAGAAGAAACAAAAAAATGGTACAGAAAAATAAGAATATTTCATTAGAAAAAACTACAACAGTCCATAACTATTAGTATTATCGGTCCTTCTATACCGCAATGAATTCTGGACAATCATCACAGATAAAGAAGAGACCTTAGGCAACAGAGATGTGCTGATACAAAAGTGAAGTGATAGGTGAAAATGGAGGTATTTTTTTTTAAATCGAAGAGAAGACACTTACACTTAATACCAGAAAGAGACATTTGTAATTTACAGGTTAGATGAGAGAACATATTTATCGCAAGATAGACAGCGGAAAACGGCGGAGAACCTACCTAACGAGTTTGTGTAAATGTTGGGCAGAATAGGGTTTAGGAGAGATAGGAAAAGGTCCCAATTTACTAAGATCTACAAAGGGCAAGAAATTGTGGAGAGACATGATTGTTAAATCCCTAAAGGAACATGGCACATAAATGAATAAGAAAATGTAAAACAAAAATGAAAGAACGGGGAAACTTGAGAAAGAAGAGGAGGATGAGCTGGAAGAAAAAGAGGAAAATATAAGAAACAGGAAAGGGTAAGAAGAAGATGATGCTGATGCTAAAGGAAGGTGAATAGATGAAAACATAATAAAGGAGAAGAAAGAGAGACATGTTGAGCGTAAAAAAAAAGAATTCAGAACTGATTAAATGTGAAGACATGTGTAGCATGAAAGTAGCGTATAACGAGGGAGGAATGTTTAAAGAAGATGAAGGAAACTGTGAAAGAAAAATGCAAATTGAAGACTCAAATGAACTTCAAGAACGACCTTGAGAAGGAGAAGACGAAAAGCAAGAAGAATTGTATGATGAAGATGACTAAATGAAAACTGATAAAATCTTAAATGGTGTAGAAGAAAAGAATATTGAAAGGTGTAATTAAAGAAGAAGACGAAGATGCCTAAACGTAGTAGAATTGTGAGATTAAACAGAAAAATAAAAGAAAATAATATATAATTTTTTTCAAAGAAAACGAAAACGAAACGATGAATGAAATAACGTTGATAAGAAGCAGAAGAAGGATAAAAAGAAGAAAAAGCAGAATAAGAATAAGATGCAGAAAAATAAGGCGAAAAAGAAGAAAAGGTGATATAAAATTTGTGTAAACGAAAAGAACAAAGAAATAACAAATGATGATGACGATGAAGAAGAAGATGGAATTGAGGGAAAGCAGAACAAAAGTGTGATGAAGGAAAGAAATGGAAAATAAATAACAGAATAATGTAAACGTGAAGAAAAGTATTTAGATCAATTAGAGGAGAACGAAAGGAGAAAAGACAGAAGAAAATTCATAAAATTGAAATTGACAATGAATAATGAACAATCACTTCAAAGATGATGAAGACACATGAACCAACAGAAATATTTTATCATAACAGAAGAATTATGAGATGAAGAAGACAAAATGAAAGAAAACAAAGTATTAAATATGGCAGACGAAAAGCAAAAAAAAAAGAACAAGAAAAATGAGACGTAAGATGATGTCTACGAAAAACAAAATAGGAAAATAGAAAAAACGAAATGAAGGAAAATGAAGCATAAAACGTTGAAGACGAAAATGAAAAACGATCCCGTGTGCAAGTTCAACATGTTAGCCATTGCCTGTAAGGAATCCCCGGAAACTGATGTTTACCTTACCTATTTAAAGGAAAAACTATATGAAGATGGGATTAACATTGTGCCACTGACAATTTTTCACTAAACTATAATTCTATGAAAAACAGCATTTTGAATCCCTTGGCTTTTCCTTAGGTTCCGTAACTGACCTTTGACACATGTGAAATATGCAATTACAACGCAGGCCAGAAGGGGAGGGGAAAAAAGAAAATATGATGCAGGTGTTCGATCGATGGCCACTCTCATGCGACACCCGTCATTATCGAATTTACCACATTGTGAACTGTCTTGTAAGACTTAACTAGTTTGTACTGTATAACTTCCACGGATAATTCTTCTTAGTTTGGTAAAGGGCCACATTAAATGAGCACCCAGAGAAGATCAAAATCACTAACTTGAAGCAGGTGGTGAATGTTGCAAACTTGTTCAGCAATTTCTAGAGGAAAGCATGCTCAGTAAATGAACACGCATCAAGGGACAGATAGTGAAAGAGTAAAGATGAAAACGTCTATATAGAAGAAGAGAGGGAGGAAAGTTGAAGAAGAGAAAAGGTAAATAAAAAAGAAGGAAAGAAAGAAAAAAGCTGGTGTGAGGACAGACGAACTGTATGAGGAGGCGAAGCAAAGAAAAAAGACGGAAATGTTAAGGCATATAAAGATAAATTGGAAATTGGAGCTGAATAAATTAAGACTGGAAAAGATGGGTAAAGGGAATGAAATAGAGAAAGTGAAAGAAGAAGAATGCATCAGAAGGAGAAGGAAAAGTGGAAAGAAAATGAAGAAGAGAAGTAAAGAAAAAGAGATGGAAGATGAAGTAAACGAAAAGAAAGGAAAATGAAGAAAAGAAACGTAGGATGAAGCAGATAGAAGGAGTGCAAAAAGAGGTGTACGATGAAGAATAGAAAAAAGAAAGAAAGAAAAGAATAAAAAGTGATAAGGATTAAGGTGACTACGAAGAAGTAGAACATTAAAATATTTGAAAAAAGACAACGAAAACGAAAAAACAAAAAGAAAGGAACAAAGAAGAGGAGAAAGAAGATTATAATGAAGTATTTGGGAGTAGCGAAAAAGAGAGGTGGAAGAAGGAAACGAAAAGAAAGTTAAATGAAAAAAAGAAGAAATGTAAGATAAACCAGTTAAAAGGAGTGAAAAAAGAGTTGGATGAAGTAGAAAAGAAGAAAGATAGAAAGAAAGAAAGAAAGAAAGAAAGAAGAAAACGAAGAAGGGTAGAAAAGAATAGACAAAAAGGAAGTTGAAATTAATAAGAATTGTAAGATAAAGTAATTAAAACGAAAGAAGCTAACAAATAAGAAAAGGATGAGGCGGTGTACAGAAAAGCTTTAACAAAGTGGCTATAAAATGACAGAAACGAAAAGGAAAAATAAGAAAGGTAAAATAGAACTATCAAATGATATAGTGGAAAGAAAAGAAAGAAAAATGAAAGCAAAAAGAAAGGAAAGAAAAAAGAATAAGAAGAAATAAAAGAAAGAAAGAAAGCAAAAACGAAAGAAAGTAAATAAAAGAAAGAAAGGAAACAAATAAAAGAAAGAAAGGAAAGAAAGAATGAAAACAAAAAAGAAAGCAAGAGTGAAAAGAAAGAATAAAAGGAAAAATAAAAGAAAGAAAGTAAAAACGAATGAAAGCAAAGAAATAAATAAAAAACAAATGAAAGAAATGAAAAAGAAAGCAAGAAGAAAAAAGCGAACGAAAGAAGGAAAAAGAACGAAAAATATCAGAAGTTACTGACAAAAAATTATGAAGAATCAATGTAAAAGATGACGAGGGAATAATGGCAAATTATAAAAAGATGAAAAGACTGAGAAAAAAAAGGAACACGCCAAAAGAAAGAGAATTGAGAATAGAAAAAAGAGAAATAATTAAAAAAATAATAGAAAATATATAAGAAATATAAATAATAGAAAAATAGCATTAAAAGAAAAGCTCATCAACTCGATAAAGAAAGCCTCCCAGTGAGACGAAAGAAAAGAAAAGATTTTCAACAAACGCAGCGGCACCAATAAAAATGCGACTAAAAAGAAGAAACAAATCTCATCACTAAAACATATTAGGAGAACATTCATTGAAATGCCGTTAAATAAATCGATATCGTGAGAAGCAAATCAATAACAACCCTCTTAAACCAAAATCGATATCAGTTTAAATTACACTGGATACTTATGCGAATGAGTCAGTATCGCTCTCGGAAATTAATATCAATCAAGAGAGACGGGTCGGTGAGGCTCATTGCTGCCGATTCAAACGAAGGAAAATATTTTCATTTACAGTCTCATGTATCAACCATGTAAATTGTAATGTTGGGCATTTTGGTCGGGGATCACCTTGGATCTTGCATTATTCTAAGAGGATAGATGAGGAATCGATATTCACCGGATTATCTAATTAAAAACATCGATTTCTTTCTTCAGTTATAATTGACAGGGGCAAAAAATAATTAAAAATGAATAAATATACTTAGAGAAAAAGAAGAAACCATCAAACTTCAAAATAGTTTGTATGCACCAAAGATTAAATGCCCGTTAGATTATATTTTACTCATCTGTTCCAAAGCAAGACGGCGGATTTAAGCTGCTTTGTTTGCAAGAATTAACTAATGTCCTTTTACTATTAGACAGGAAGCGATGAGTAAATTGTCGCCATTTTATATTTTTAACTTCGTACATGTTCGATGTTTTTTTTTTTGTTTTTTATTTTGTCGACTACAAAACATATTACGGTCAGCTGGGCACTGTCTTGAAAAATAAGCGCTATGACGCAGTTGACGCCGCCGGAAATTTGGAAACGGCATGCTGTACTGCTTGACATTCGCACAGAAAACTGCAATACGAACATTTCAAAGTATTTGGTGTCAATCTGAGGACTGTGTAGACGATTATGAAAGAGTTGGATGAGTTTAATAGTGATTACAAGGGTATGGCAGCTCGGAAAACTCACTCTGAGTGTTCTGATAATTAAAACAATCTTCTACATTTGATAGTGAGGGACTTAAATTCAACACGGAGGCCTACATCAAGTGCTTTAAGGAAGCAGTACTTCCCTGGGACAAGCGGGTTGCTGCAAGAAGAAGCTATGTCTGGCAACAGGACTCTGCACCATGCCACACAAGAAAACCGTCAGACGATTTCTACGACCACCACACAGTACATCAGGCCACCTGACTCCCCAAACTGCAACCCCTTGATTATAATATGTGGTCCGCAGTTGAGCGAAAAATCAAGACAAATCTTTGTAACACCAAAAACCAACTGAAGGCAAGTATTATGGCAACATTGATCAACTTAATCAAGGAGCCCGTCCTAAAGAGAGGCAGGAGATTCCAAAGACATCTGCAGGCCGTGGTTGAAGTCAATTGTGATTTTATTGAATACATTTACTCCTTACTATTACAAGATATTTTTGAGTAATTTTGGTAAATATATCTGCTAAAATAACATGTCTTACTTTCCAATCATAATGTAATTCATAATGTAATCGTCGCTAATCAGTTAAGCAAACTGCAATAAAAGCCGCTTCCTTATAAGGAAACATTTGGAAATCACTAACTGAGTATTGAGCACTACAGTCGGTTGAAATTTATAAAATCTTTCTCTTAAAACAATTTGTTAGGAAAATAGGTTTCTTAAGTCCAGCAGCTGTTATCGTTCTTTCACGTCGCGACGGGGGTTTCCTTTCTAAACTTAGTGTGGAACCTCAACATTTTGATTATGTCATTTTTTCTCCTCCAGTTACATGTGATATCCATTTTAGTTGTTGATGTTGTTAAAGTCCTTAAGTGATGTTTGTTTTATTTGGTACATTTTTGTTTCTGTTTCTACAGAATCATTATTCAAGGTCTGAAGAAGTATTATACATATTAAAATAGTGTCAAACGTCAGTATCTTAATTATGTAATTAATATATTCTCTTCGGGTTGTATGTGATATCAGTGTCCTTAAGTGATGTGGTTTCTGTTCGTTTCTAGTTTCTTTAGTAACAGTTCATAATGTTCAATGACGGTTAGGTTTCACTAAGTGACGTAAGCTCAGTCGGTTATAGCTATTGTTTCATTGACATGACAAAGCGATTATATTTAAACATTTCTAAATGTGTCTGATGCTATGAATGGCGTCCATATGGAAGTAGGTTTGAAAGACGATCGGTTCCTTGTATCGTTCCACAGAGCTCTTACTTTTCTGTTAACTTTACAAAAGTCAATTCAGACTGAAAATGACGTATTATTATCAGTCTTTTCTTTACTTGTAATGTCCCGTTTTTTAATATTTGTTTAGTTAGTTTTTGGACAGCATCATTTGCTATTCCAACGTGATTTCGATGTGACATCATTTCAGGATCTGTTAAAACTCTTCCCTAATATATAAACTTCTCTATTTGTTTATTTTGACATCTCCAATTCCTAGCTAAGATTTTTGGCTTTTTCTTTTGCTGATATCCATACATTTTGTCTTTCTGCAATTGATGGATTTTCCTTCTCCCAAATGTCATTTTGGTCCCGTTAGTGGAAACAGGCAATGCATAGGTAAAAATAAAAGAAGCGAGAAACTATATTTCATATATAAGCCAAAAGCCTTGTACAACACAAAATATTATTTAAATTGCTAGGAATGTTAGACTCATATGGGAAAGATATTCAAATAATACGCAACAAAGCCGGGAATTCATAGCAATTGAATACGGATAGAAAATAGTTTAATCCAAGGAGGAAATTATAGAAAGGTGATTAAGACAATCATGATTTTAGTCAACTGAGTTATTTCTCCCAAATAACGAGATCTAAAGAGTACAAAAAGGTCAAACAAGTCTTATTAACGACGATTCAAATCTTAACAACGAAAGATACGGATGTCAATATTGTCAACTAAAAAAGAACATGTAGACAATGTCATAAAGAAAAGCAATACGATGTACGATTAACGATTTGCAAATAGAATTTGTGATCGTGATCAAGAGAGAAAGCCGAAGGTTTGATCTTCGAATTGCAGACAATAACGTTATACATAGGTTAGACAAGCCTTATCTATGCACCGTGTTCCTCGGGACGTAAGCGCTCATGGCTCTCCATAATTTCCTCTCCCTTGTTACTCAGTAAATTTTGGGATTTTATTATTTCTCCTAATCCGTGTTCTGCTATCCATTTTCTCAAACTCATCAAGTATGTTATGCACAGTTTTCCTCTCTTCCTCCTGCCCTCAATCTCTCCTGTGTGTACCAGATTTTCCAAACACTCCTTCCTTATTATATGCCCCAGGAATTTCAACTGCTGCTTCTTCATGTTAAGTATAAGTTCCTTTTTTGATTCCATTTGCTTTAAAACCTCATGCTTGCTTACATGTTAGGTCTATTGCTATGGGAACATACCCATAATAGTAATGGACTCTCCCGTACACCATAAATACTGCGCCTCAAAAGGAAGCAGTAGTGTCAGTCAGTCAGAGACAGAGTCGCGTCAGACGATTACAGTAAGACATTGGAATAGTGATACTGGTCGAGACAACATAGTTCTGTCTAACTAACCTGATTGTTATTACTAACACTTATATTTCTTTTGTACAGATTCTGTTTGTAATATATTTGTGTTATTCCATACCTGTGTTTGAGTTATTCTTCATTGGTTCTACCTTGGACAATCACCGTGGTACAAGTAACCTGGACCTTAACAGTGGCGACGAGGAAAACCCCAAGGAAATACGAACTCTATAAGCAGAGGACATACTTTCTTTGCTATCCGTCGCACATAACAGTGGCGATGAGGTAACCCAAAGGACAAACAAACACTATACGCGGAGCACATACTTTCCTGCTATACGTCGCACATAACAAGTGGCGACGTGGAAAACCCCAAAAGAAAAAGAAATTCTCTACGCGGAGGACATACCTTTTTTTGCTATCCGTCACACATGAATTTGGTCTAGTAAACTCTAAAAAAACAACAAAAAAAACAGTTCTGCGGGAACACATAAAAAAAAAGAAAATAATTTTATTTTTGGATATCAAATTTCACTGACAACAAAGGAATTTTTTAGCGTACACAGGTTACAGAGTATCAGGTTACACAAAAATACGTCAACATGGAGGATTTCAAGTCAACCATTATGGAGCTTATCAAAATCCAATTTCAACAGCAGCAAAAAAACGAACAGAAATATCTGGAATTGCAAGAATTATTGCTACGTGTAATGTCAAATAAGGAGCAAAAATCCGAGAACAAAACAGTTCTCTCACAAGATGCTATTTGGAGAACTATCGAAGTTTTCAAGCACGCACCCGACGAAGAGAAAAACTTTTGCAAACTACTTCCGAAGGTACGAAGACCTATATGATTTGACCGCAAAGATTGGTCAGACGCACGTAAAGTACGTCTATTGCTAAGGACATTAGGCACATGCGAATATACCAAATTCTTAGATTATATCCTTCCACGAAAAACAAGCGAGTTAACGTTCAAAGAAGCCATTAAATTGCTAACAGAACTTTTCAGCCATAATACTTCACTATTCCACAAAAGATGGAAATGCATGCACCTTACAAAAAAGGACAACGAAGATTACATAACTTTCGCGTTCATTGTCAACAAATATTGTGACGACTTCAAATTATTAGAACTCAGCGCGGACAATTTCAAATGCTTAATTTACGTCCAAGGCCTGGTTTCAACCAAAGACGCGGAAATGAGACGCAGAATCCTTACTAAATTTGAGTGTGAATCTGATTTGACACTTCAAAAGCTAGCCGAAGACTGCCAGAGATGCATCAGTGTGAAGAAAGCCACAAAAGACACAGGAGAAGCTGGCATAGCACACATATATAAAGTACGAAAACAAACCAACTTACCCTCCTCACAAACAAACTAAACAGATCCCCCCTCAAGAACAGGTAAAACAAAATTTTCTAACCCTAAAAATCAATATAAAAAAACTACCACCCAGTCCGTGCTATCGCTGTGGGACTTGGCATTGGTTTAAAGACTGTACATATCGTTTTAAAACTTGTCTATCATGTAAAAAAATAGGCCACAAAAGTTCTCACTCTTGGTATAGAAGGGAAAACAAAAGCAGAATAAGAATTACGAGGACTGACCAAGCAGATGAGACTAACATAAAAAAATACGTCCAAGTTGAAATGCAAAATAGAAAATTCAGGCTACAGCTGGATTCTGGCTCAGACTTAACGATTATAAACCTACAAACAGGGTGAAAACTGAACAAACCTGTCATGTTAAAAACTGATAAAATTGCTAGATCAGTTACGGGGAAAAATATAAAATTCGAGGGTGAAGTAATTACAAACGTAACATTTAATGGAATAATGAAAAAACTAAAAATGTACGTCTTAAGAAATACCGAAAACCTATTTGGAACGGACGTGATGCAAAAAATCGAATTGTGGGATCTATATATAAGTGCGTACTGCCAAAATGTAAAAAGCTTACCAAACGAGGCAGACAAATTAAAAGAAAAACTAAAATCGAGTTTCCCCGAAGTATTTTCAGCAGGCCAAAGAAGATGTAAGAAAATGGCAGCTAATATCGAAATTAAGGAAAATGTTCAACCTATCTTCGAGAAAAAAAGGAGTGTACCGTTTGCGTCAATTGAAAAAATTGATCAAGAATTAAGCAGACTCGAAAACACTGGCATATTGACAAAAGTAGAATACAGTAAATGGGTCACTCCGACGGTCTACGTCAAAAAGAAATCAGGTGAAATTCAAGTTTGCGCTGAATTTTCTACAGGTTTGAACGCAGCAATGAAGGACTACCACTATCCTCTACCCAGTCCAGAAGAAGTATTCACTAAATTAAATGGCAGAAATTTGTTTTCAAAAATTGATTTAAGTGAGGCGTACTTGCAAATTCCAGTCGATGAAGAAAGTTCAAAACTACTATGCATAATCACACACAAAGGACTGTACAGATACCAAAGATTACCTTTTGGAATTAAGGTCGCACAGGCTATATTCCAACAGACAATGGATACGATGCTTGCCGGACTAGAGTACACAACTGTATGCCTGGATGACGTATTGATTAATAGCGAAAGCGTTGAACAACACAGGAAACATGTACAGGGAGTATTTAAAAGAATACAAAGCTACGGATTCAAAGTAAATGAAAATATGTGCGATTTTTTCATCAAGGAAATCAAATACTTTGGCCATATAATAGATCAAGAAGGTAGACGACCAGATCCTGAAAGGTCAACAGCAATTAAACAAATGCCCGTTCCTAAAAACATAACAAAACTACAAAGTTTTCTAGGATTAGTAAGTTACTACCAGGAATTCATACCTCACATGGATAAACTTCGCGCACCACTGAACGAGCGGATAAAGAATGAAAAAGTTTGCCAGTCGACAGATCTCTGCCAAAAAGTATTTGACGAAATAATCAAAACGTTAACTTCAGATTTATTTTTGGCACACTACGATCCTGAACTAGAAATTATTGTAGCAAGTGACGCTAGCGCCTACGGAGTCGGAGCGTGTATATTACATAAAATGCCAGATGGGAGAATAAACCCATCGCACATGCTTCTTGAACGCTGCGAACAGCGGAGAAAAATTACTCACAAATAGAGAAAGAAGCTCTAGGTATTTATCTTCGCAGTCACGAGGTTTCATAGGTACATCTATAGTAGACATTTTACTCTGCAGATGGATCACAAACCGTTACTAACAATTTTAGGTTCGAAAAAAGGTCTACAGGTTTACACCGCAAATAGGTTACTTAGATGGGAAACAATTCTTCTGAACTATAATTTCAAATTATAATATTTACCAACGAAAAAGATCGTGCATGGGGATATTATGTCGAGATTTATACCAACAAAGACAGAGCCATTGGAAGATACGGTAATCTCAGCCTTAAGAAACGAAGATATCAGGACAGTACTATGTTGTACAGTTAGAAAACTCCCAGTCACATTGCAAGACATAAAAATGAAGCCAAAAAACGACGGATTTATTAATGAAACAAAAGAAAAACTAGCAGAAACAAATGAGAAAATTTCGGACAGCTTTTCTCTATGCGACAATGTGTTACTTTACAACGAAAGGGTTGTAATTCCCAAGACATTACAAACGCGGATCTTAAAGGATTTCCATAGGGGCCATCCTGGTAAAAATCGAATGAAGTCGCTAATCCGAAGCTATGTATATTGGAAGAATATGGACCAGGATTTTACTCAGATGGTGCAAATGTGTAAGGGTTGTAATTTAGCAACCAAAGCACCGCCAATCATACATAAGCCATGGCCAGAGACTGATCGTCCGTGGTCAAGAATACACGCAGATTATGCAGGACCAATTGACGGCTTCTACTATTTAATCATAGTGGATAGCTATAGTAAATGGCCGGAGGTGTTTCGTTGCAAAAGTCCTACTTCAGAAACGACCATAAAGTGCCTCCACGAGCTATTCGCTCGGTTTGGCGTAGTGGATTGCCTAGTCACAGATAACGCAATTCTCGTCAGCAGAGTTTCAAGAGTTTTGCGAAATCTATCAAGTAAAACATATAAAATCGCCGGCTTATCACTCAAGATCAAATGGGCAGGCGGAGAGTTTAGTTGATACACTCAAAAGAGCGCTACGAAAAGCCTACGATGTGACTACGGATAAAGCATTACAGAAATTTCTTCGGGTATATTGTATAACGCCAAATAATGCTACACTTTCAACACTATCACCCGCAGAAGTGATGTTAGAAAGATCAGATCTTCATTTGATAAATTGCTACCAAGTAAAACAAAACTAGTAACACAGTCCTACACACCAAAAAGAAAATTTATCCCAGGAGAAAAAGTTGTTTGTAAAGCTTATAAAAAAAACACGTCTTACTGGGAGCAAGGCACAATTGAGAAAAGAATTGGCAAGATGGTTTACATAGTTCAGGGACAAAAGTTCTCACACAGGAGACACGTGAACCAAATAAGGAAAAGACTGTTACAGGACGCTAACGGTCCACCTCAAGAAGAGGTAATGGACACGATTTTCGATACGTTTGATATAAAAAGACCACAATCCCAGAACCAAGAAAATCGTCTCGAAAAAGAAAATTTACGGAACCTTTGGAAATAGATCCAATGAAAAAGAGATATTAAAAACCCCTGCAACGCAAAAGCTTCGGAGGGGGGTGTTAAGGGTACTTACCCATAATAGTAATAGACTATCCCGGACACCATAAATACTGCACCTCAAGAGGAAGCAGTAGTGTAAGGTTCAGTCCTTTTTGGACGATTCGGCTAGTCGGTTGAACTCTGCCTCTGGGCAGAGAAAAACCCGGACGAGGCTCCGCCGAAGGGCAGAGCCTCGTTCGGGGAGGTTGACCAACCCGATCCCGTTTATACGGGTTCTACGGGCATTCTTTGACCGGCCTTGTGCCACATTCGACAAACGTGGGCGTGTTGCTGAACATCGTGTGAATCAGTCAGAGATAGAGTCGAGTCAGACGATTACTGTAAGACATTGGAATAGTGATACTGGTTCACTCTAACCTAACCTGATTGTTATTACTAACACTTCTACTTCTTTTGTACATATTCTGTTTGTAATATATCTGTGTTATTCCATACCTGTGTTTGAGTTATTCTTCATTGGTTCTACCTTGGACAATCATCGTGGTACAAGGAACCTGGACCATAAAATTTATAATATCTTCAGCATCCGTTTGTATAACCATATTTCTGTTGGCTCAAGTGTCTTCTTCATCTTTGAAGTGATTGTTAATCATTCATTGTCATATAGGAGGATAGACAACACGTAACAAATTTAACGTAAATTAACTGCCAGAAATAAGAAAAAAGCTTTTAAAAAAGTCATTAATACAGATTAAATAGATATTCCTTCAGGACGCAGGCGATCATGGTTCACCACAATTTCCTGTTCTTTGTAGCTTGTTCTTGTTATTTCTTCTAAACCTTGTTCCGTCATCCGTTTACTCAAGATCTCAATAAGTTATGCGCTGTTTTCGTCTGCCCGTCTTGCCTTCAATCCGTCCTTCTTTCCTTATTATGTGCCGTAGTAATTTCACTTAAGTGCTAAGTATAAATTTCCTTTTTGATTCTATTTTCTCTAAAACTTTGACGTTGAGGAGATTGTTCAGATGCTTCTGCCATATAGGAGGAAATATATTACGTAAAATTTAATTATTATTTATTTTTTGTTTTTTCTGTATCTGCTTAACTTTTGAAATATCTACTTTCCATCCTCTCTTAAAACACTTTCCAGATAATTAAATGTTTGTACTTGATTTGATTTTGTTTTCTCCGATTTGTGATCCAGCGTTTGGGCTCACCATTCTGCTAAAAACCAAGTATTATGTCTTCCGGAGGTTTTTTTTTTTTCTTGCTTTCCCCAACTTCCTGATGCTGGAGTTTTTGTAGGCTTCTCGCCGTGCCTGCTATCAACGCTGTGTAATCTGCATATCTTATATTGTTAAGATTGTGGCCGCCAATAATGAAGCCTGGTCGGACTTCTAATTCTATCTGCATTCCTGTAAACTAAACCTCCAATAGTTTTAATGCAACGTATATCATATTCTGTCTTTTTTAATTATTTTTCTATTTCTCTTTCTACTCAATAATATTTCTTACTTCCTTTATCTCTAAGTAAGCGATTGTGTCTTAGTGGCTTTAATCCTTTATTTAAATTCACGAACCAAGGTTTGAATTCACGTTCACACCCTGAGCCTCGGTTTTGGGGACTTAAACCTAATGTTTCATTATTCTGCCTGCCGCTGAACCTGCAGATGCTCTACTCTCACGCTTGGTTGCTTTCAGCGCAGTTTCAATTTTTGTTTTACTGCAGCTGCTACTGTTGAAAAAATGCCGCAATTCTCCATTCTTTATTCATTAAAGATTTCCATATGGTATTAATTAAAAGGCAATATTACTGATCAGATTCAAATAAGCTATCATATGCATTGATTCCTTCAGACGTCTCAATCTCCAATATATTTTCTCTTATCTACTTTTATTTAATTTTGTATTTTGTATTTGTATTTTAGGCTGTCAAAATTAACCTTTTTTTGCAATATATTTTTTGCTTTTGACAGAATTTATGTAATATATATATATATATATATATATATATATATATATATATATATATGCGATATATATATATTAATATATATATGCGATATATATATATATATATATATATATATATATATATATATATATATATATATATATATGATGGACTCTCTCGTCGTTTTTGACTTATGAGTGTCTTTCAGTTCAGCTTTTATGTTTATGTTTCGTATGGGCATACTGAAGTGTTGACTGTCATATCGGCTGATCCATTAGCCTGAGATTTAATGTTAATTCTTAATTCTCTCAGATGGTTGAGACGATTCTTTTCAAAGTTATACCTCGGTATCAGGTGTTTCTCCAGTTTACTCGGTTTTCAACAGCAAGTTCGAACTCCTCCATAGGGATGTTTGCAGCAATTGTATTTATGTTTCTCCTTGAAACGTAATCAAGGACGGCCTACGTTACGCTTACTATGAAAAAGTTGGCTATGCATGAGGATTTTCGGCAGCCGATCATCACTCATTCTGATGACCAGCCCATCTGAACTGTGATTGCATTAGAAAGGGTTCAATACGACCGACACCACATTTGAGGGAAAGATCAGGGTTAGAGATTTTCTCCTGCCGTGTATAACTGCATATTGAACAGGCAGCGTTTATAAAAAGCATCAAGTTCATTGATGCGCGTCCTGTATGGCGTCCACGATTCTGACCAATAAAGAAGTGTGGTGTGAATTACTGCTCGATAGACACTGATTTTCGTTTTCATCAAAATCCCATGAACATTCCAGAGGCGATGATTAAGCTTCCCAAAGGCATTGGTTGCCTTCGATATTCGGTAAACTATTTCGTCATCCAAAGAGGCACTTGAATTGACTTTGCTTCCTAAGTACGAGAATGATTTCACATACTTCAGGTTGTTGCTGCCAACAGTCATTGGAATGATAGGAAAGGTATGGGCAGGTGTTTTTTGTTTTACACTCTTCACCTGCTTAGGTGTAGGCCTTGGTTGATGAACAACTTCAGTTTTCTTTATGCTTATAGTTAGTCTAAATGCGTTGCAAGCGGTGAAAAAACGATTGGCGGTTTTTCAGCTTCTTCGATTGAGGTGGCCACAATCGCAGCGTCATCATCAAACAAAAAATCACGAATACTGCTTGCTCGAGTGAGCGATTTTGAATTAAAACGTTGATGGTTAAAGGAGACCGACACTTGTTCGGAATTCATATTTCACACCCATGTTAAGCTCCCTAAAAGCATGGTGTAGCATAGCCGAAAAGAAGAAAACGAAAAGTACAGGAGCCATGACACAACCTTGTTTTATGCCATTTGTTACATCAAAGGTTTCTGAAAACTCTTCATTAGATAAAACAGAGGCTTTCATTCCTTCGTGAAACGAGATGATGACATTTAGCATACTGTCAGGTATGCCAAGCTGTTTGAGTACTTTCCAGATGGAACCTCTTTTGACAGTGTCAAACACTTTGGTCAGATCGATAAAGATGGTATAGAGTTCATGGTTCTTTTTGCGAACTTTCTCAGCAACCTGATGAAGTGAAAAAAATCATATCACTGGTTCCACGGCCTGAACAAAAACTACACTGAGATTCGGGATAGATAACATCAATGAGATATTTGATTTTTCTTTTGAGAATAACATGAGCGAGAATTTTACCAGTGATACTTAGGAGTGAAATGCCACGGGAATTATCAGATACATCCTTTTTGCCTTTGTTCTTGAACAGATGTTTTATACCAGCGTCTTTGTAGTCTTGTGGAACAGAAACAACCTTCCATATGAGTTTAAAAAGCTCAAAGAGTTTCTTAACCAGAGCCTTCCCACCATATTTAATAATTTCCAGGAGCTTTGTTTGAGGACAATTGCTTGATAGAATCCAGAAAGTTTAAGAGAAAACTGAGAAATATCTGGTCGCTGATAAATTGAAGCAATTACGTTGTCATCGATGGCAGATGTGGAATTAAGGACACTTTCAAAGTGTTCTTTCCATCGTGATATAATTTCCTTCTTGTCTGTGTGGAGTGTGTTACCGTCAGATTACATAACCGGTGTAAATTCCATTTCCTTGTGGGCTGTACACCTTTTTAAGGCCTTCATAGAATGATTTGGGTTCTTTTCTGTCAGCTGCCGTCTGGATTTCCACAGCTTTAGCAAACCACCAGGATTCTTTCATTTTTCTTAGAGCATTTTGCAATTCACGCTTACACTGCTTATATATACGCTTCTCTGATGGACAATATTTGTTGTTTAAGAATATTTTGTGCGAATCGTGCATCTTGTTGATGAGATGTTGAACGTATCTTTGAAATCGAACCAAACCTGATGCTTCCTTACGGGAAGTCCTATAACGTCAAGGGAGCTGGAATAAATAGCATCTCTGAGAGATTTTCAGGAAGATTAAATGCCTCCTGAGATCACAAATGAATCCAGCCTCGAAGCCAGTTGTCAGAGAGTTCTTCGTTTAGGAACCGTAGTGCTAACGAGAGGTTTCTTGCGTACGAGTCGGAAGGATACTTTGCTGAGTAGAAAAAGAGCATTGTCTGAAAGATAGCAAGTGTTGTGGAAAGAGCGAGTGATATTGAAGTCGTTCACATTGCGTTTATTAGTGATAATGTAATAAATCACACGCCAATCTTTGTATTTGGGATGCGTCCAAGTCGTTTTGTGATGATTGGACTGTTAATAACATGCGTTGGTGATAGTGAGATCGACATCTTGGCAGATGGAAAGTAGTCGTCACCCATTAGAATTCATAATCCCGATCCCGTAGGTGTCAAGGACACCAGGCCATGTCTTATGGTCAGCACCTACCCGTGCATTAAAGTCTCCCATAATAACAAGTTTCTCTCTATGTGGAACTTTGGAAATGACTGTACGTAATTGATCATAAAGTCATCATTTTCCGACGCAGAGGTGTTAATGGTTGGGGCATAACAGCTCACAAGAGTGGCAGAAGAATTCTTGTTGAGTTCTAAGACTAGAGTCATAATGCGATCATTTATTCCTTTCGGAAGAGATGGCAGGGATTTAGCAATGTCTGATTTTATGGCAAACCCTACAGCGGACAGGCGTGGATCATCGCTTTTGCCTATCCAGAAAAAAGGTATATCCTGCACTGAATTCCTAGGTGCCTGCAAAACGAGTCTCACTGAGAGCAGCAATGTCGATATAGTGCTTGCTTAATGCATCAGTAATGAGGGCCGTTTTACGCTCTGGAGGAGAATCGTTGTCTTGGAGGGTTCTTACATTACAAGACCCGGCATTGGCACGTTTACGAGTTTTATTTCAACTAAATCGATTATTGCGATTGCGTTATTGGATAACTAGACACCTGCAGCGGGCTGCCAAGTTGATTAAGAGAAAGAAATGTTTAGGGCACCTTTTCTAGCTCTACCTTGGTTTAGGGAAAGCAATGCTATGTCTAAATAAACCTGCTTTGTTACAATCGGACGACACGAACAGCACAATTGCTCAGGGTTTTGTGCAATAACGGCCATTACGCGATAGTCGCCACTGTGGAAGCGCCATCTAGAGACTTCCAGTACTATCCTGTACCTGTCCCTGTCGCCTTAACTAACTCGCCAGTGGACTTGTTGCTCAGGTCGAATAGCAAAGAAGGAACACAGAACTGAACTGCAGACTATATATATATATATATATATATATATATATATATATATATATATATATATATATATATATATATATATATATATATATATATATACTGAAATATATGTAAACTGAAAGTAAAGCCTTCCATTTATTTCTCCTTACACTACAACAGATATAGTTATCATAACACCGTCATTCATCTTGTAATTTATAAGTTACAAAATACTATTTTTCTACGTAGTAATCACCATTGGCTGATCGGCTATTAATATTTGGTGTGTTGACATTACCTATATATTCTGGCACTTACAATGGGAGTTAAATTTCTATCACACCAACACAGGGACTAGATGTTTATTTATCGAATTACGCTGTCAGCTCAATTTCATTTTGTTTTTGTTAAATATCACATGGAAACTTGTGATAACAGGGAAGCGTTTTTAGAGGAGAATATAAAAGGAAATTCGTTCTTAAGTTTGGTATATGCCAGATATTTAAAGCAAGTAATCTTTATTGTTTTGCTGTTATTATTCCTGGTTTTCCGTTCTTGCAAACCAAGGATCTCTGAATATTGGATTTTCCTTAAAGTTGCTTCATAAACTGCTTTCTGGAATTCGATATCTTGCATTGATAAATATAGGAATCTGTTCGAAAATTGTCCTCATCTTCATGTTCATATTCATGACGTTTCGAGCATCATCATCATCAGCCTCACTTTCTTTTGTCAGTGGCACTTTTACAAACAGTCACGCCTGTCTATTTTTATTTCTAAAATCAGTTATTGTAACTATTTACACTACTATTTACAGTGTTCGCACTGTTGTGCTCATCTTTATTGTCATACTCACAAGGTTTCTGTCCTTATAGGCCCCGGCTTTCTTCAGGTGATATACTGTTGTAGCCTACCTACGGACTATGCCCCCATTCCGATAAATACAGTCCTGAATAATGTATGTGTTGATCTGCGGTCTAGAGTTAGAGATTCATTGTGGAATTCACTTGACTCACTTCTCGCAGTTGACTACATTTTCTATGCGCCGCTGGCGAATCTTATATGTGTTGTTCTTATCCTAATTATTATCGTTCATCACCAACCTTCGTGTGATTATTCTATTCAGTAACCTTTCCTAGGTTACAACATTTCCGATGGAATTTTGAACCGATCTTCATCTACCGGGGTAGATTGTTCAAGTGTTAAGTACCATAAATTTTCTGGATAAATTAGATTTAGTTATCTCACCTTAGTAACACGCCTTTCCAAGATTTTGTTCAACTCTGCAATTGCCGGGTATTGAATTTACAATTCTATGGGTCAAGTCATTGAATTACTTTAATCAACGCTTTCATATACTGAGCTCTGTGTCCTTGGCCGGGACCCCGTGAATATGACAATAAAGATTAGGACACTAGCACGAACAGCGTAAATAGGTACAATAAATCATCTCAGAAATATAAACAGATGTTATATGCTGCGTTTATATGCAATAGAATATCCCTAATTTACATTGGAATTAATATTCTCATCCTTGTTGTGATCACAAAACCTATCGGCTGTTTCTTCTAGCTTTCTTCGGGATCTTATCGATTCCGATATACTTCAAGGAAATTGAAACATTAAGCTTTATTTAATTCATGAGTGTTCTTGTTCCGTATTTCTGGATATTTCGTCACATTCCTATTTGGTACTATTCAATATTTGCTCCCTGTCTTTTTCTACTCTGTTTATTTCTCTACTACGCCGGGATTTTCCGTGTCCCTTCAGGATGTGGGCGATTATGTCCCTCCACAATTTCCGGACCTTCGTAGCCAAGGTGCGTGCACAGAGGTTCAAAAATATTTCTGCTAGCATCGATATTACAATAGATCTCCCTTATTTAGTGCAATAAGTGAGCTACAGTTGCCGGTAAACTGAAACTAGGGATCTCTCCATAATATTTTCAGTTTGCGTACCACCAGAAGACCAAGACACAACCGAAAGAAAAAATGTAGTTCTCTCGATGGCACATACTACACTTACTATACTACACTTAATATATTACACTTAGTATTTACACTTAGTATACTATACTCAGTATTTATACTTAGTATAATATACTTGGTATTACATTTATTATGCTACTCTTAGCAGGATTAGATCAGGATTAGTTAAAAAGAAGATTAGTTAAATATAGGGATCTCGGGCGCCTGGACAGAGTCCAAATTCAAAATAAGCCTAGGCTCCGCAAGCGCCACTTGTGCGAGAATCGCTATTACTACCGTACAGCTGTTCTAGAGAAGCGAGCACCTCTATTTTTCGTAGCACTTTTCCGAAAATAGAAACACAATTGAAAGAGCAGGTACTACACTTTTATCCCAGTCCGATAATTGGAATGCTGATGTAAAATGTAACACGGGTAACACTAGCTGCTCCGTCAATGAATGCCGAATGTTTCCTTATAAGGAAATAATAATACCATTAATGCATTTCTATATGCACTCACGCAACATTCTCAACAAATCCAAATAAAATTTTCTGATTCAACTTCTATCCGGAAGGAACATATTTTTTACCAGATGTCGTTCACATCAAATGAAGAAATAAAACCGGATGCACTTTCTTGGGTCTTCCTGAAATTGTTCATATGCATTTGACCCATGGTTGGCTTCCGGGCAGTGACCGTAGCCTGAAAGCACACCCGCAGTTGCGACCTTTGAAATTTGCAATCATTGCGAGCCCATCTCCTCTTATTTTGCGACATAACAAACATCTTTTAAAAGGTCTCTGAGCAAACATAACCCGAATTTTGCCGAAGAACTTTCAAATATTTTTCTTCCCTGGCATAAAATCTGCCATTAGCCATTCGCCTGCCGAAAAAAAATCATTGATTTCCTGGAAATGATTTTCGGCTATATGAGGGCAGACCAGAACGCAATGAAACTTGGAAGTAAATATTTTTCCACTTTTGAAACCCGAAAACTGCTGTCGTAAACTTTCTTTTTTACCTCTTCCTTAACAGCTTCTCGAAGAATTACAACAGTTTGCGCATCAGTTTTCCCCAAAAGAAAACACATCATAACGAATTCTCACTGTTCTCTTTTTTTTCATCTTTTTTGCGCCATTTTAAAAATCTCCAAACATGCTTCCAAACAAAGAAAAACACAGGAAAAAAATCAATAGCACCAGAACGAGGCCGCTTATCACACTAATATGTTATCTCGACACATTCAAAAAACAGTTGCACATTCTTGAATCTAAATGTTAATAAATCTTAAGTATTCAGCTTACACATTGTGCAGTTCTTTATGAATTGTAAAATACTTTTAGTTTTTTATCATTTCTCTCCAACCAAGGTGACAATGACACTAGAACACAGAGATGAGCTAAAAGGATTGAAAGTGAACGAGATCATTGAAAATGGAGAGGATTAAGGAAAGAAGAAAAAAAGGAACAGGCTTCAATAAGAAAGAAGATGGCGAATGACGTTGCAATTAAATTTTTGAAAATTAAAGTTATCAAGGAAGCAAAACAACGCAGGGTGGGGGAAGACGAAAAAACTCTCATATTAAAAATGACGGTTGCATCTAGTTAGTTCAACAGTAAAATGATAGAACCCAGTTGCCAATCTAGTAGCACGCTTAAATTCATGTAGTCAGGGCCCCAAGAAACAAAAAGCTCGCCCGAGCAGTTTCCATGAAAATACTTGTAGAACAGGACGAGGGAATGTCGGTGGGACAGTGACTGTAAACGAAATGTCTGGTGAGGATCGATTGCATTGCAGACCTTTCTCTGGATTTTGTCAAGAATCTTGAGATGTACAGCCCGAGCACCAGACCAGATATGGCAACAGAATTCAATACGCGGACGAAGGGTAGATTTATATGCAAGATGGATTCTGACGAGAAATGGTTTTGTCACTACACAGTGATCGAAAATTGCTTGCAGTAAACATAGCAATTGACTCGATATAGTCGCTCCACTTCAGTGAATAAAGTGAGGCCAAGAAGTTGATTTGGAGTTTATGGCCAGGTGATAATAACACACATAATGTTCGATGCCTTGATTTGCTAAATGTCTCACCCGCTTTAAACGTTCCACATGACGTCACATTGAACTATTTTAAAGTTCAATCTCTAGAATATACAAGGATGTAGCCAACCAAAGCTTGCCTAATACACTGAGATCACATGGTTCTTGAAAATATCTGAAGCAGCTAAAAATACAACAAAACAGCAGAAAAAATATTCAAAACTAATTTGGTAATTTCACTAGAAAAATGTTCTATTGGTAATAAAAATGTATTTTTATTGTATTTTTACTATAAAAAGATTTTTTGTAACTTTCTCAGTTTTTTTTGTCCATATCTGGGAACTCCCTAACAGGTGCTAGCATCCCGGTAGGATCTGGGAACACCAGCAATTAAGAGGTGGTTTCACGTACCTCATAACTTCCAATGTTCAGATCACAGGGCCTTACTGCTGGATATAGTTTATCGTCATCCTCAGGACAGAAGTGAAGTTCATGAAGAAAGGTAGGATAAATAACTATTGATCCAAGACTTGAAGAGATTAAGAATTTAGTTTTGGGGAAGCATCTACTTGGGAGTCTGTTCCAGTAGTGCCTCTGAGTGGAGTTTTTCTTCCTACCAATGCAATTAGGATAAAATGAAAGTGGGCGTTGCAAATAACGATATAAATGTCCGAATAAGTGGCACTGAGAATGAACATATGCCATTGAAGGAATCATATGCTTGCGACGCTGTATTGATGAGAAAGAACAGTAAACTGAAATTAATGTAAACGGAAGTGAATTCTGTCAGGGCAAAAAGTGTGGATTGGGAGGCTAGATATGTCAGCAATAATAATCATTTGTTTATCTGATCTGATTCTTGCAAAGATAAATCATGGCAGAAAGTTATTAGTTCTTCCTGGATCAATACAATGTTCCGACCATTTTTCCTATATCTTTAGAGTTGGATCGTATATATACTCTACTTGTGTTATTGGGTACATTCGAGTCTCAACGCAAGGAGACTCATTGGAAGTGAAACCGTACATCAAATCTGGATCAAATTCAGTTTTTGCTCGATTGTTTTTTTATTTTTTTTTACTTTATTTTAAGTTACAAGCCAGTCTATGTGGTCTGTTAGAGATTTGGTCATAGGAAAAATTATCTACTAGGACCCTCCGTTATCGGAATTGCTCCCATAAACTGTGTTAACACTTGTATAGATATTACTAAATTTCTGACAATGATCCTATGCATATCGTTAATAAAATACAGAAAGACGCTTGGGCAGAATGTAGGTTGCGTTTACCTGAGGCCCATGAGGCTCTCATCTGTGTTTAACCTAATTAATTTAATGCCAGATGTTTAGAGTAGCCAGTATTAAAGTGTTATAGATGCCTATAATTAATACCAGATGTTTATTGATCGACTGTTTGATTGATTAATTGATTCCTTAGATTGTTAGAATTGATATTTGGGGGGGGGGAGAAATGCGGGATAATAACGGTTTAATGATACAAGTCTTACTAATTAACCCACAGCTGGAGCAGAAGACGTGGATATATACCTTTCCCAAGAGTATTTAGGCGTAAGTAAATATAACGAAACTTACAGCATCTGACATTCCCAAGCGATCACCTATTTAGCTACAGACCAGGATCAACGTTGCTTAAATACAGTGATCGTACTTGAAAGTGGATTTGTTATTAAAATACACAATTAGTACCGAATTTTTAGGAGAAATACCAAATTTAGAGAGGGTAATTACACATATCATTAATCGGTTAGTGTAGGAGAAAATCTCAACGATTTGAACCCATTCATATACTCAATTTATCCCCAACAATGGCAGGATAATGTTCAAAATTCATTTTAGGTGAAATATGGAGATTCCGACAAATGGCGTAGGCTCAACTTTCGCCTCACATGATGTAAATCGAGCATTTATAGGACAGGGTATTCGGAATATCACGGGGAATTTTGACATTTATCAAGACATCTTGGCACAACATCTCTCCAGCG
Source organism: Acanthosepion esculentum (assembly GCA_964036315.1). NCBI lineage: Eukaryota > Metazoa > Mollusca > Cephalopoda > Sepiida > Sepiidae > Acanthosepion > Acanthosepion esculentum. The sequence goes on along the minus strand of OZ038508.1, from coordinate 2,324,335 downwards.
ATAATCCGATCACTTAGGAAATCCATACTAACTCGTGTAGCCGAGTAAAGGAATGGCTTACACATTACAAATTATTTATATTATGCTTTATAGCCCGTCAATCTAGATCAATGTCTATGGTCGGCATGATTAGAATCGAATAGAAATACACTTTTACACACACACACACACACATACACACACACACACACATATATATATATATATATATATATATATATATATATCAGATATATATATATCAGATATATATATATATATATATATATATATATCAGATATATATATATATCAGATATATATATATATCAGATATATATATATATCAGATATATATATATATATCAGATATATATATATATCAGATATATATATATATATATATATATATATATATATATATATATATATATATCAGATATATTTTTGCAAAAAGAATTGATCACAAACTGTTTTGCTAAATTCAGTCGACAAAGTATTCGTATATTTGTAATGCATTTTTCCAGATTTTTAAAATAGATCATTTTACAGAATATTAATAATTCATTGCATCCTTTATTGGATTCAGTGTATATCAATATACCTGGAGAACACACACACACACACACACACATATATATATATATATATATACATATATATATATATATAAAGACAATATTAGTGGTAAATATACACATACATATACAATTATATACACACACACATACATATATGTATAATAAATAATTCCAAGAGGATATGATCCAGGTAGAACTCAATGTCCAGGACAGAGTAAGGATATAATATTAGTTTCAAATCTTTTCATTATTTATATATATATATATATATATATATATATATATATATATATATATATATAATAGCTGGCCACTCGTATTCGAGGATATCCGCCTACTAGAGCGGCTAGACAATCCCTATTGCAGACGCTCCCTCATGCACATTTGTGTTTGCTCAACACCCCCAGAGCCCACCTACGGTTTATACTGAAACTATGCTGAGCAGATCATAGTTACAGTTTCTGGGGGAGAGCATGTTATCTAGAATGATGAACAATTTGAAGAAGGCCAGCAAGCTCAACCCCTCGGCCATGATGATTAGTGGCTTCGGGGCTAGCACAGCTATCGACGCACCACAAGTGTTTGTGCGTGTGGGAATAAAGAAAAAAGGAAAATTATTTTAATAATCAAGGGACGAAATGCGTTGGCGAAGAAGTTTTCTATTTTGTCTCTTCTTTTTCATAGCAATGACCAGGGATAAAAAGTTCATACCTGTAGACCATATATCTGGAGTAGGAACAATGAGCAACAGCTATATTATTCTTTTTATTGCAAATATTTGCCCTAGATAAATTACATCGAGCACGCACACACACATACACACACACACACATATATATATATATAGTCATCCACAGACAGACTATTTCGAGGTATCACAGCTCATCAGTGTGGCTAGACGACCGGTTGCCACTAGCTAGGATCGAAAACCGATTTAATTGGCATCAGTCGGGATTCTACCACTAAGATGTTGGCGCTCGGCAGGGATGCACACATTACAAATCACCAAAACACACATATTTCTTATTTATTTCAATATATATATATATATATATATATATATATATATATATATATATATATATATATATATATATATTCTTAAAGTGTGCTATATTTTCGGGATAAAGTGCTCAATATCAGAGAGCGTATGTAAATATAAAAGTGAACATGGATGTCAACACTTAGAGGCGACAGTCTGTTTCATGCTAGATGCAATCATCGGGCCCGATGATTGCATCTAGCATGAAACAGACTGTCGCCTGTAACTGTTGTCTTCTATGTTCACTTTTATATTTACATATATATATATATATATATATATATATATATATATATATATATATATATATATATTGTTACGAACCCCCATCTAAATTTATTATAAAATCTATACCATTGCTTATATTTTGGAAGCATTCTAAAATATAGAGCCCAGTACGTGCAGAAACGTAAAGTCGGTATAAAAAGATTTAGTGACGACAAAAATGAACCAGAATGTATCCTTTCCTTCCCTTTTGGTCAACGTGTTGACAGCATGATTTACACGGATAGATTCCAGATAGAAATTGAAACACTTTCAAGTAAAGTTTCTCTGGCATTGCAGGTGAGATAGAGGGTTAATTACCTCATTCCACCCATAATGGGGAAAAATTCGTATTTGAAAATTGACCACGTGACAAGAAGAAAACGGAAAGGAATAGTGAAACGGAAAAGTTAGTTTCATCTAGGCCTTCGGGCCGAAAAGACGTGCTCGCGAAACTTGTCTCGGCATATGGGCCAAAAAGACGTGTTCGCAAAACTTGTCTCGGCATTTGGGCCGAAAAGACGTATTCGCGAAATTGCGAGGAGAATTCATCTCCCAGTGGAAATAAATGGACCCGTTTGACGACGTATGCGGAATGCCGCTATATCGAGGTGAAAGTGAGACAGAACACAGCCGGAGCGTACAACGGCCGAAACGTTGTGACAAATATAGCGACAAAGATGAGGACAATAGTCCGACTAATGTAAATACTGTACATAATACCTCATCTCAGAAATATAGACAGACTCAGAACACAGCTTATAGAAAAAGAAAAGAAGAAGGCGAGGAAAGATCTCAAAAGGAGATACACATGGGAAAAGGAAAGAGAGGAAGAAAATATCTCGAAGTATGTCACAAGTATGAATGAGAAGGAGAAAGAAAGCAGTTTCAACTGTCACCAAGCCCTTAAACAAAGAACGAAAGGGAAAAGAAAGAAAGAAAGAAAGAAAGTAAGAATGAAAGAACAGACCACCTCGAACGAGAATGCTGCTACAGTACACCGAGTTGAAAGAGAGAGGGAAGGCATTTTCAACTTGATCGGCGGCCAACGCCGATCAAGTTGAAAATGCCTTCCTTCTAGACCCTAGACGACGAAAAAGAAAGAGAGGAAGTAAGAAAAGACCTCAAAAGAAGACGCTTATAAAAAGAAATAGAAAAGGAAAGAACATTTATAAGGAGATAAGGAGATGCTTCTTTTTTGTCTAAATGTATATCGCTTTCATGCTTGTACTTTCATGCAAGTTTAGCATGAGATCTTTTTATTATATGTTTCTTTCCACTTAACATTTTGATGTTCTGTAAATTCGTGCAAGTATAGCACAAGGTAATACGTTGATTGGTGTTTTACCTTTCTTAGGGGATGTTCTCCTGCCACTATTTTGTCCACAATGTTTAAATGTTTCTTCTTGACAGATTGTCATTTTTGTTTTCTCCTTTTTTTATTTTATCTTCCCCACATTTTTACGTTTGTTAATAAATTTAAATTTCCTGTCTCCATCGTTGTTTGTCGCCTATCGCTTTTGTTCCTTAATCAATTCCGCAAAGCCATGCCTGATCAATAGGAAAGAGGCCCTTGCGAAAGAAATATATGTTACGAAAATTGAGTAAAATGTAAAATGTTAAAAAAAATAACAACAGATTACAATCCTCCTTTAACTCTGCTATCGATAGGGTTTGTGGAAAGAGGATGGTTGTAAGAATATATATATATATATATATATATATATATATATATATATATATATATATATATATATATAATTATTTATTAAAAATTATAACATAAATATGTTATAAAATCTCTACAAAAATAGACATTTTGTTTCAACACCTCTGGTGTCTTATCATGTGAACAGAGGTGTTGAAACAAAATGTCTATTTTTGTAGTGATTTTATAACATATTTATGTTATAATTTTTAAATAAATAATTATATTTGCTCTAATCTGTATTGAGCACTCTTTTAAGAATAGTAATTGTTGGTTATTGGAATTTATTCCGCATATACCAATTCTATACTTGTATATATATATATATATATATATATATATATATATATATATATATATATATATATATATATATATATATATATATATATATATATATATATATATATATATATATATATATATATATATATATATATATATATATTTGTGTATTTATTAGATCGTACGAGAAATTATATAAAAAACTAAATAAAAGCACCTGGACAGTCGTTTTTAATGAAATGTGCATAAATATATATATATATATATATATATATATATATATATATATATATATATACTTATATATATATATGTGTGTGTGTATGTGTTTGTTTGTGTGTGTGTGTATATATATATGTGTGTGTGTGTGTGTGTGTGTGTGTGTGTGTGTGTGTGTGCTTGTATTCACGCATTACAGGTATATTCAAGCACCTAGACTTCATCAATAATATTTAAATTCAGCTGGCCAGGTCTGCTTAAATTTTAATGTATTTTGTAATTTTCGAAAAACATGTTGCACATATAAATTTCGGATAAATTTTTCAATATTCATGCTTTATTCTGCTTTTGTTTAAACTCTTTCTGTGGTTATCATCGAAATCTCGTGATGTTAGAGAAAACTGCGTTGTCTTTCTCCTGGCTTTTTTTAACAAACGGAATTCGAATTAATTAACTGTAACGTGAAAGCAATATTGAAAGCATGTTATTATTATTGTTAATATTTGTACGCTTAATAAAATATTTTATACACACCTTAAGATAGAGTCTCCTAATGTGAAAGTTGTTTTGCTCAATGTGCTTTGTTTCTTTTTTCATAATTATAGCCTGTAGGGTTTTCGCTCTTCCCTGACAGTACTGAATCGTATTTTGGTAATATATACTAACATTTGATTCATATAAATATTTCTAATTTCCAAAATTTACATAAAGATGTACAGCAGCGTATTCTTATATACTTAAGATTATACAAATACACACATACGCACACCCATACGCATATACATATACATATATATATATATATATATATATATATATATATATATATATATATATATATATATATATATATATAGCAATCCCACATCATATATATTATATATAATACATAAAAGGTTATTTCTTGATTTTAAAGTATATATATATATATATATATATATATATATATATATATATATATATATATATAATTATTAAAAAAAAATATGATTCCTTCGCTACATAAGAGTTCACATGTTTCGAAAACAAGAGCCAAAAACCTCAATATAATTATTGAAATTAAATTGAATTATAGTATCAAGCCCTGTTTTATCCTCTTGAAATTTACGCATCTTTATAACCATGTTCATTTGTGGAAGCACTTACTAAAAGAAGAAAACAAGACACCTCCCCACAGAAGTCATCATAAAACTCATGGAGCATATTCTTACATTGATTACTTTCAACTTCAATGGAGCACATTACCTTCAAGTAAGAGGTTGGGCCATGGGCACCACCTCAACTCCATCATATGCTACAATATTCATGGGAAAATTTGAGGAAACCCATATCTATACCCTCATTGGTAGCGACTGCGTATTCTATGCAAGATATATTGATGATATATTCTTTGTATACAAGGGCAGTGACGACAAACTTACTCAATTCTTCATGACCCTAAACACAGTACACGACTCAATTAAGTTTGACTATGAAAAGTTCACAAGATCGGTAACATTTTTAGACACCCTCATTTACATAGATGAAAACAGGAAACTACAGACGACACTACACACTAAACTCACCGACACCCACAACTATCTACATTTTAAGTCTTCCCACCTTAAACACTTCAAAGAGAACCTTGCCTATTCCCAAGCACTTACACTGAGAAGGATATGTTTCAACAATGAAGAATTAAATAAACACATTGAAAATCTGGGTCATCAATTCACAACATGTGGCTATAAACAACACCTAATCAGGGAACAAATAAATAAAGCAATTTCCACACCTAGAGAAGACACCCTAATGTACAAGATTAAAAATAAATCTAGCTGCATTCCTCTAGTAACCACTTTCAACCCCACTCTCCCTCCACTATCCCAAATAATCAAAAGTCGCTGGGAAATACTACATCTCAAACCAGACCTAAAAAAAATTGTTTAAGGAACTCGGCCTTCTAGCATATCGTAGACCTAAGAACCTAAAAGAAATCATAGATAGTAACCACATTTCAGGGGAAAAGGTAATCCGTAATAAACTAACAACAAAAACAACAGGATTTTCCCAACCATGTAACAACAAAAGAAGTTTATGCTGCAACCACATTAGACACGAATTCATTCACTAGCTTAGTCACTACATCTAATTTCAAAAACTACCACGATTATAACTGTAGAATTCATAACATAATTTACCTCCTAGAATGCACACTCTGCCAGAAACAATATATAGGAGAATATCAGGATGGCCCTTTCACTACAGAATTAATAATTATCGCATTCGAATTAAGTCGACTCCCCATGAAAAATTATTACCTGTAGAACAACATTTCCGCCTAGAAAAACACGATTTCAAAACCCATGCTAAATTCACTATAAATGAGAGAATAGAAAAGTTCAGAGCAGATAACATTAGTAAGATTTTAGAGTTCCAGGAAAATAAGTGGATACAACGTTTAAAAACACACTATCCAGCCGGGCTAAACCATAAATTTAACAATATAGATAGTATTAATATATAACCCTACAAATCAAAATCTGCCCACATTTCTCACCGACACAAGACAGACATGCTTACAGAAATGTTGAGCCCTCACACTTATACACACACCTACACGAATAGACACACTTACGCACATCATACTCACTCATTCTCTAATGATCCAAATGATAACACACACCCACAGTAATATACACGCTTACACATATCATACTCACTCACTCCCTAAGAACCAAATAACACATACACACACACACACACACTTAACAGAGATACATACCCTTTCCAGGAACCAATAAAACTGTCAAACTGACAAGGGAATTCAGAGCCGCAGGGATCCATCCAGCTCTTATCTCAAATAACAACTTAAAAGAGACTGTTTGAACAACACAAGGAATGTAAAAAAAATCATGTTAAAAGGATAAAAAAAATTTAAAAAAACAAATGAAAGCTACAGACAAAAGTTCATTTACTCCATCAAGACATTCATTTCTGTAGTTCACTGCTACCAGCAAGCAGAATTTTTTCTCCTGATGATGGCCATGTTGGCCGAAACTAGTCGAGGAATCTAAATGAAATAATAATAAAAACGAAAGGATATTAATCTACAACCCAGAGTGTCTGAAGATTTAAATTTTTTTAATAACTTTATTGTTTAAAATATATATATATATATATATATATATATATATATATAATTATTTATTTAAAAATTGTTTAAAATATATATATATATATATATATATATATATATAATTATTTATTTAAAAATTGTTTAAAATATATATATATATATATATATATATATATATATATATATATATATATAAGGCAGAATGTGTATGTGTGTGTAACTAATGCACGGTCGCAATTTTCGACAAATTTGCACCAAGATTTGCATGCACATACTGGAAGTTAGTAAAAAGGTCACGACCGACATTGCATTTCCCAACTCCCATCGATAGTGGAATATCGATTTTTCATGCTTCTACGGCAGTTTTCATGTAGTTTGCGGCCATTGTCTACTGGCCAGAGTGAGAGCCTATAGCTGGCTGCCACGAATAGGCAGGAATATTCTATTGACCAGCCAAGCCAAGAGATGACTGACACGAATGTTAAATAGCATCGATAGCTGCATTCGTCAGTAGTGGGAAAATTTAAATCTGCATGCCACTTTACTCCAATTGGCTCATTCGCTTGCTTAAGCTCAACGTTGATTCTGATTCCGCAGAACTGGGTTGGGTGTGAAAAAGTATTTGTTGTTAACATTCTTTTTTCATTCGGTTTTTCCAATTGCGAGTCCTTTTTTAAAGCTGATCGTTTTGTGTTCATTTTGTTTAGTTCTTTTTCGTAACAGATTTAATGTTTAGTATAGAGCTTAGAAAAAATTCGCAGTGTGAGGCAAGAAGTAACGCATGTAGCAACATTAGCACGGCAAAGGACAATCCTTTAAAGGCAAGGAAGGGCAGACATTTAAGTTAAGTGATAGCGATTGCTGTATGAGTCGTACGATTTTTGAATCAAGCATGGGCAACGCCGGATCATACTGATAGTATATATACTGACAAGGCACTGTGATTAAGATTACTCAACTGTTATGTTTTGCTTGCATTCCTACAAGGATTTCTTTTTGAGGCCTAGGTTGTATACGAACTGTACAAATACTCTTTGATTCAGAAATCTTTCGGCTATTCCATTGGGTATTATCACTGATAAGAATTTTGATCTTCTACCACAGCTTATTTCAAAATTGAAAAATACAATAAAAAAGTTGACAAATAAAACTTGTCAGCTGAATTTAATATTTTGGACACACACACACACACTCACACCTGTATATATATATATATATATATATATATATATATATATATATATATATATATATATATATATATATATATATATATATGAGTGTGTGTGTGTGCGTGTGTGTACATAGGAGAAATATTTCCTTATATCCATGTATGAGATTATATACTTCAGTGAACGTGGTTATTGACAGCAAAATGTAAATTACTTCTTGATAAGGTGTTATGTAATTTATGACAACAAAGTTTTAAGTAGTTCAGGTTTCAGGGATTTATTTAAAGGGGCCATGATAGCAAACACAAAAATTTCAGTTTATATAGATTAAACGTGCGAGTGGGTGTGTGTGCGTGTCTGTCCGTCTTTGTGTCCGTCTGTCTGTCTGTCTCTCTGCTTCTGTGTTTGTGTGTGTGTGGGTGTGTAGATATATGTTTAACGTTTATTACTTTGTAGGAATGTGGAGGTTAATGCGACATGAAGAAAAATGCTGCTGCTGATTAACAAGATTTGCATATGAGTATCGATCTATATAATACTATGATTCTTAATTGTGTGGTGCGTCGTCCATCCCGTGCATAATAATGATTTAAGTTTCTTTCCACCGCTCCCTTTCCACCTTTCTCTCTCTTTCCAACTTTCCCTCTCTTTCCCCCTGTATTTCCCACCTTTCTCTCTTTCCACCTCTCTCTTATTTATATTTCAGCTTTCTTTACACTAGATACCGCCACGAGATCGCTAAAAAATGAACATACCGTGATAAAAACATGCTCTAAACGTAATGAAAACAGTTTTATCGTCAAAATCGTTAAGAGGAAGAATCAAAGGATTCTTTGATTATTTCATGGTTCATATGGTTTCAGAAATATACATTTTATTTTCGCAAGATTTTGAAAACGGAAAATTAACTTTTGTTTACATATGTCTAAATGTACTGACTTTATCGATTTTACTGAAAAAAATGTAAGACTATTCCAATCAATATAATTTTTGTCTGAAATACACTAAATTATTTTGCTAACCGGGTATAGTAAAATTAATCAATTAGCTTTCATTTAAGCTAAATTGAAAGCTTCAGGAAAGCTTTTTCATTTTTTAAAAATCATTTTAAAACTTACGAATGCCGAATTCGTGGAGGTACCTACTTTAAACAAACACTATTTTATATATTAAAACACCTTTTTCCGCATTTTAAAATATTTTCAAGTAAATAAGATTTTAAAATCTTTTTTTGCATATTGAGAAAATATTTTAAGATAATCTAATTCTTAAATATTTTAAGTGACTAAGGCTTAAAAGTACGAGTTGTTTATACAGTAAGTATTTGTATTTCAACTTTCTTCAAACGGGCAATAATTTTAATGTTGAAATCAACTTAAATATTTTATAACCTGAACCGTCAGTGACTCAATGGGTCATGAGTTGTCTCGTGTGTACATAAATGTGTGTTTGTACGTTGTTTAAAAGTAGCCGAAAAAAGTGAAGATGAAAGAAGAGGGGATTTTTATTAACGACGCGTTTCACCGGAATAGCGTATCCTCTCTTTGGCTTCCCCAGTTTATAAAGAAAGTATGTAGAGAACATACTTTGGAATCTCTGATGACGATAAGTGGATATCACAAATGAAATTAATTACTCTAGCTTATCAACTTCTAATGTGTTTGTTTGTATTATCTATATCTCTATTAGAATTGTTTAATATTGTCTGAATTTAAATCAGGATTTATTTTGATCTAATATCTAATATCTAATAATAAACATAAATAAACATCCACCCAGTTATATAATATATTATAAACCTATTTTTCCGTAAGTTTACACGCACACACACACACACACACACACACACACACACACACACACACACACACACACACATATATATATATATATATATATACAGTGATAAATACCTGTTCATACATACATGCATCCATACTCATATACACATCGTGGAGGCTTTTTTATGGATACCTGTATACATATATCCATACATACAATTATCTTTCCTATCAAATCGTGAAATGAATGTTATACTGAACGGCCACTCGTTTCAATCCTTTCGTACTAATGCGGTTGTCCCTCAAGGCTCTATCCTTGGTCCTACGCCAGAATCTATCTTGCATATCTATAAGTCTAACATTCGTCCATACTTAGAATATTTCGGCCACATATGGTCCGTTGTCTCGGCTAATTACCTGAAATTCCTTGATAAGATACAAAGAAGAATCAGCAATACTATTGGTCCTGATCTGGTAGCTCGGCACCAGAAAATAACACACTTCTGTACGGTTGCCTCTCAGTGCTTTTTTTTATAAATATATTCATGGTAAATGTTCGGTCGGGTTCTCTGCTATGGTACCCAGACTTTCAGAATTTATGCCCAGTAGTAGACGAGATCTCATCAATTTACAGATGTGTTTGCTAGATGTAGCCCTAATTTCTATGCTTATAGTTTCTTTTCTTGCACTTACACTTTTCTCTCACTGCCCATTACATTAATGTTTCAGTTCCTAATTCTTCCACACCTTGTAACCCCTTGCATTTTAGTGCTGTACTACCTTGCATGGGGTGATATCGATTTAAAAAATGCATATGCATTTATTAGAAACACATTTTTTAGCTTGTTGGTCGCATTGGAATGAAATAACGTATGGCAGTGATCTTAGCTTTACTATTAAGAAATTTGACTCGATTCAAATTTTTACATTGTCATCAATGAAATTAAAACAAATTCCGCAGTTAGAGAGAACCCATATTTTGACAGTGAGGGTCAAGTTTATGGTGTGACATTTGGCAATGATTTTTAGAAGGATTGTTTCTGTTTATTTTGTTAACATTATCATAATTATTATTTTACTAATAATGTTTTTTTTTATGTCACATTATCCTCCACCTTCCGAAAAAGCAGAAAACGCTGAAACTATTTATACACGCAAACGCACACGTTTCTACATTGAACTTTTGGTTATTGCCAAAAAGGTTCAATAAAAGTGAATCCCTGACACTTGTCCTACTTAAAACATTATTGTCATGAACTACTTCACATCTTGGATCCATTAACCGCGTACTTTTAACTATGACAAGCCAAAATTTAACAACAAAATCTTAAAATCATCAGTTTTTGGCGCAAATATTACTATGGCTGATCATGTATTAATGAACCAATCAGATAATTTCAAACTGATAAGAATCTGTGCCACCTGTTTCAGTATAAAACATTAAGAATTAACCGATTTCAGTCAAACGAGATTACAATTATGCCATAGCCATACTTCCCTCCAGTGAACATATAGCTTACAGTGGTTGTTTGTAATAATATAGTATTTCTTGTAAGATAACAGCTTTAAAATTTATACTAATAACTAATATTTATTTGATCTTCGACATTTGGCACAACTATCCGTTGCAAGTACGTGGCAACCGTCAGGCAAAAATTTGCATTTTAGGCATTATATATATTGAAATATTGCACCAAACTGTTATACTCAAATATATATTTACTGATGTTATTAGTATATATTTATACATACATACATATATATATATATATATATATATATATATATATATATATATATATATATATATAAATATATATATATGTGTGTGTGTGTGTGTGTCTGCGTTTGTATGTCCGCGTATATACATAAATATATATGCTCAGCACCTGTGACTGCGTTGTGCATGAAACTCCGAGTCGTGCTATCGATCACGGATAATATGTTTATCTTTTAATATACTTAATATCTGTTTTATTACATCGAGCACTGTTTTATTAACACTAGCTATATATGTGCTGTATATGTATATATACAAGTTAACCAAAAAAGGTCTGTCCGTTTTTGAAGGAAAAAAAGAAAACGCTTCACAGTATGTGTGACTTATATTTAGTCTTCGAAGTAATCGCCATCGGCATCCAGCACCTTCTGCCAACGTGTCTCCAGCTGTTCAATGCCCTTGCGGTAGAACTTAGGGTGGGGGTTGACGGAAAGAAGTCCGTGAGTGCTTTGCGCAAGACTGCTTCATTGGTGAAGGATTTCCCACGAAGATGTTTATCCAGGGAGTGGAAGAGGTGGTAATCGGATGGCGCAAGGTCAGGTGAATAAGGTGGATCGCACAAGGTCTCCGACCCAAGTTGCTGTATGGTATCCTTGAACACTCGCGCGACATGCGGCCTGGCGTTGTCATGGAGCAAAATCACATCATTACGATTCACAAGTGCTGGCTCCTTCTGGCGCAATGCCTGTTGCACACATTTCAATTGCTGCGAGTATAGGTTTTCAGTGACCGTTTGGCCCGTTGGTAGCACTTCATAAAGAACCACTTGACGACCTGTCCACCAGACACAAAGCATAATCTTGCGTGGGTGCATAGGCGGTCTTGCGGTGTGAGGGACAACATCCTGAAGAGACAACCAATGTCTGGAACGCTTGGGAGTTTCGTACAGAACACACTTTTCATCACTGGTAAGCACTCGCTGGAATAAGGATGCGGTACGATGGCGAGAAAGCAGCGTTTGCTGAACCCATTTTTGCTAAGTTTGTACGTCTTACCTAGGCGGTGCAGGTGAAGTTTAACTGTTTCATCGGAAACGTTGAACTGTCTTGCAAGTTCACCACACGTTAGACTACTGTCCTCTCCAATGGCTGCCTTCAGGACTCCGTCATTCAAGACCTGTCGTCGTCCACTGCGAGGCTCATTATGGAGAAAAAAATCTCCCGACTTGAATTTTCGAAACCAACGCCTTGCAGTACGTTCATCCACAGCACTATCCCCAAACACTTGACATATGCGGTGACTTGATGCAGCTGCTGATAAGCCGTCTTTGAAGTCGTAAAGCAAACAGCCCCGAACGAGATCTCTAGACACTTCCATCGTTCTCACAGCTGTCCGGCTTATAACTGATGGGATGGCCGGACACGATACGTGTGTTTCTTATAACGTCTGATGTTCCTACTTCCGGCTGTCCGAATTTTAAACAATTGCTACACGCATTTCGTATATATTTCAACTTCATTCAATGACTAACCAAAAAACCGACAGAACATTTTTGGTTACCTTGTATATATATATATATATATATATATATATATATATATATATATGTGTGTCTGTGTACATATATATATATATATATATATATATATATATATATATATATATATCAAGAGTGAGAAAGAAATAGAGAGAGACATAAGATATGATAGGATTAAGATAGATGTCCATACGATGATGGATATTGAATTCTTTATCAACATTAAATGAATTTTGTACTGAATTCTTCATAGAATAATATTCAATCGGTGTGAATAACGATGAACACTAAATAAGTTTATTTCATTACGTTTATTTTCAAAAATACATCTTGGTTTAAATAATTTCTTCTTTCACCATTAGACCATCTATATTTATTTATCTATCTATATATTCTTTGTCCTTTGCCTTCAAAGGAACATTGTAGTTTCTTCACTTTGCACACACCTATTAAATCGCAAATCATCCAAACAAATTTCCCTTAAGCGAGATGTCATAATACATCCGAGTATTTCCTTAAATTATACAAAAGTCCTTGATACCGTGATATTGAATGATCACTTCCTATCGACTTACGCGTCAATTTATAAGATTACCGACTGCAAATGATTCAATTATAGCCGTGAATACTGATTTGATTTTCGTTCTCTCTAAATGGCAACGGCGTGACATCTCATATGTACAATTTCAAAAGATTTCACGTTAAATCACGTTTGCGTGTATGAACATAACAGCTTCTCCGGGTAGGCGATCTTATTTCGCACGCACACACAAACACACACACACACACACACACACACACACACACACACACACACACACACACACACACACACACATACATATATATATATATAAATTATATTAAGAAACAGACAACATAAAGGTTTTCATGGGATTATAATTTATTTAATTAGGACCGGGTTTTGGGTCCTAATTCATCAGATCTCCATTTTCATACAAAAATATGGGTGACAAATTATTCCAGAATTAAAAATTATATATTATTATTATTTGTACTTTGTGTACACATGCGTTTGAGAAGGCACATTTAAGTTGGTATGAGGTGATAGAGAGAGGAGAAGGAAGAAGACAATAGATATGTGATGGAAACTAGAGAGGGAAAGGAGAGATAGGAAGATGTTTATATCTATCTTTATTAAGATAAGAGACCAGACATGTTGACCTATTTATCAAGACTTTTCAGAGGAAAAGAAAAAGAGAAGAAATGAGATAAAGAAAGGAAGATGAAGAAAAAGTGAGAATAGAGAATAGAAAAGCAAATAGGGAAACAGGGATTATGCGGTAAAAAACAAATTATCATACAGGCAGGGATTCATAAAATCACACTAGACATTATTTTATAGAATTCCCACAATAATAAAAAAAAGTAATAAAATAACATAAAACTAATATTATTAATATTAATAAAAAATAACAATTAAAAATTAACATTATAAAATTTAAATTTTTTTCCCAAAACACAAAGTAATAATGATAATAATAATAATAATAACTAATAATAATAATAATAATAATAATAATGATGTTGTTTTGTAAAATTATTCTAAGAGAAAAGTATGCAAAATAAATTTAAAAGAAACATTCCATATGTATACTTACATCCACACACACACATACATGCTCATAAAATCATGCATGCATACATGCGCATACATGCACACACACACACATACATACATACATATATATATATATATATATATATATATATATATATATATATATATACCAGTATATATATATCCTAGCTAGAGGCAACCGTACGTCTATCCACACTGATGAGCTGTGAAACAGCGAAACAGTCTGTCTGTGGATGACAAAAAAAACTATATATATATATATATATATATATATATATATATATATATATATATATATATGTATATACCAGTATATATATATATATATATATATATACACACACACAGTAATACACACATATATACCAGTGTATATATATATATATATATATATATATATATATATATATATATATATATATATATATATATATATATATGATGAAAATGTGGAAAAGACAAAGCAAAATCCGAATATGTGAGTTTACTGTTTTTTATTTTGTTTTTGTTTTTTTTTGTTTTTCTGTCAACGTCAGACGTTTCGGTCTAATAGACCATCTTCAGGACATGGTTAATGGAGACATATTTTTATTAAATTTAAGTTAAATTAAGAGACGATATATACAGGACTAGTCAGAAACAAAAAACTGAAATTCTAAAGTCAGAGTGTTCTTTCTTGGGTTCGGATACGCTGCCGCCGCGTGGGCGGCGCTGCGAAAACCTGCTCCCAGCAAAGAGATTTTATCCTAAGTGGAAAGTGGGGGGAACCTATTTAAAACTATAGCTTATCGGTACGTTTGTCAAGCATTAATCTTACTAGGAATGTTGATATATTAAAGAAACCCGGTCTAGTGTTTACTCTACGTGAAATGGATATGATGCCAGCCTCGTAAATCTGCCTAAGGTTTTTATTGTGGATATATTTTAAAATCTTCACAGAGTCGAAGTCAAAGTTGTGATCAGATTTGGCTATGTGTACAAAAAAAAAACACTACTTAAATTACCGAGGCGAATATCTCGTTTATATTCGGAAATATGAGATTTTATGGACCTCCCTGTCTCGCCTACATATCTCAAGTTGCAGTCTCTGCACGGAACCTGATAAACGCAAGTATCGGATGTAATATGCTGTCTGCTGGTATTATTTAATATACTGCGAATAGTTTTAGTGGGTAATTTAGTAGTTTTAATTTTTAGCGCGTTTAGATTGTTGGAGATGTGTGCGGTCAGATGGTTATTCGGCAGAAAGATGCGGCCAATAGGATTATCAGGGGTAGCTGAAAGTGTGCCTCTCCCTGGCGTAGATGTATTAGTAGTAGTAGTAGCCGGGGTGTCACTTTGCACTGATGAACGAACTTTGTGAAAAATGACACCCCAGGCCTGTCTTCATCCTCAACACTGCTCCGTGCTTCTTTAAACAATTTAGCCCACTTGTAGATATTCTTTGGCTGAAACATGTGGCACCATACACAGTTGTCATTCTCCTATGAATTTCAACTGGTTTGCACCCTTCAGCAACCAAAACTTGATAACTGACCGCTGTTCAATCCTGGAGCATGCTTCTTGGTCGGCCATCTTTGTTAATCGCCAAAACTCTCAAAGTTTTTTTTAATCTGCAACAGAAATTACATCCATGTGAAAAAGAAGTAAAACAAAAAAAATAAAGAAGTGTAAGCTTCTATCTGTATTAGAAGTCCTTATAACGAAAAATTCACCTTATTTATTGAATGACCCTCGTGTGTATATATATATATATATATATATATATATATATATATATATATATATATATATATATATATATATATATATATATATATATATATATATATATATATATATATATATATATATATATATATATATATATATATATATATATATATATATATATATATATATATATATATATATATATATATATATATATATTGTTAAATATATATACATATACATGCATACCCAGACATGGGCACGTCAGCGTGGGGTAATGGTAAGCAAGCTAGTCTCGCTAGATCTGTTACGACTGAAAAGTGAGTTCGATTCTCACTGGGTGCTATTACTTTCGGCCTTGTGCAACATACAAGCTACACTTAGAAAATAACCATACATAAACACACATACATATACATGCAAATAAACATACGTACATACACACACACATATTTATATATATATATATATAAACACACACCTACAGATATAGCAATGATCATCGAAGAGCATAAACACATATACATGTACATATATACGCGCATCTCTCTCTCTTTTTCTCTCTCTCTCTCTGTATATATATGTATAACTGTATATATAGATGCAGTTGTGTATGTGTATATGAATATATACATATATATATATATATATATATGCCCAACTGCATCTATATATCCATTTAACAGCTATACACAAATGAAAAATAGCTATACAAAAAGCATAATGAGTTATGCATACTAATACTTACACATACATACACATAAATATAAATACCCTCATACGTACGCACACACACACACACACACATATATATATATAGATAGATAGATATACCCATGCATATGCAAACGGACATACACATAATCATAGTTATATTCCCACAAACAAAACACACACACATATATATATATATATATATATATATATATATATAAAATCGATTTCTGTCAGTCCCACTGCCTTCCCAACTCAGCAATGGTGTTACGTAAAAGATCAATCAGGCCTTCAGTAATGGTACCAACACTCATACTCAGGTTTTCATCCCCAAATCCATTCAAGGACCATCCGGTGAACAGTACTTTGAAAAATAGAGAACACAGAAGGGGAGAAAACTGGTTCAGTCGGTTACAACATCAAAGTGATCATGATTTTATCTTAGAGCTGAAAAGATCAATTAAAATATTCAACCTCAATCCATAAGACGTATGACACGTGAGAGAGAAGTTTCAGCTACGACTGTCCAAAAGCAGTGAAAAAAGACATGAAAATGAAATCGTACATCAAACGTATGTGGCAATTTTTTTACTCTAGGAAAGTTAGAACGTTAGAGAGGGCGGAGATCATCTTGAATGTGTTGGAAAAGTATCCTGGAATTATATATATATATATATATATATATATATATATATATATATATATATATATATATATATTTTAGAATCAGTAATTTTATTGATCCTTGGTTTCAGACAGTTACTAACCGTCGTATTGTTGTTTCTCTGTGCCATTTTTATAAATATTTTATTCGTAGCTCATCGCTTGAGCTATACGCTATGGTACGTGGACTTTATGGGTTTAAAAGCAATACCAGACTGGCATCGAGATCTCATCAGTTTACAAATTGCGCTAGCTTCATTTAGCCGTGAGTTCTCTGCTTTTCTTCCAGTTTGCGCATGTGGAACTCCCTTCCAGCTCCATGCTTTTTGTACTGCCTTTCTTTAGATGATAACAACTATATATATATATATATATATATTGTTGTGGTGACCTCCCTCTAAAGAGTCTATGTGGGTCTCTTCCACCTACTATAAGATTAGTAGGAGAGAAGGTTCGGAGATCAAGGAGAAGTGAACGGATTGAGCGCTAGTTCATTCGATACACTCTCACTAGTCGTGTAATACTCTTCTGGTCTACTTACTGTTTAATATACGATATACTTGCAAACCTGTTTTTTGTTGTTACTTAACCATTTACTTGGTCATAACATATATATATATATATATATATATATATATATATATATAATATGATTTTTATTTTATAGCATATTTTATGTTTAAGGTACATCTCGTTGAAACGCAGGTTCCTCTGCGACCAGCGAATTTAAGCAACGTCGAGCCTGGTCAGTACCTTGATGGTTGTCCTCTTGGTAATACCAGGTTGCTGTAAGTTTGGATGTGTGGGTGGCGTAATAATTAATTGCTCGGAAATGTTATTCGGTGAGCCGAGTTCCAATTCCGGTTGTGTTCGTTAGATTCATTTACGCGCAAAAAACTTTTGAAAAGGTATAAATCCACCTCTTCTCTCACCATCTGTGAGTTAATTAGTAAAACTTTTATCACTAAAACTATTATTAACCCAAAAATACGAATAAATTGTGGTATAAATTATTTAGATTTCTGTATTAAATAACCACAGAGAGTTGATATCCTGCTAAAACAAAACCAACCCAAAAACTATATTTTATAGATATATTTATATTTTTACTAATTCTTCTTCTTTTGTATGCAATATCTATTCAGTAGCTTATCTCCCTGTAGCTCATAAAAATTTTGTTTATTTTCTTTACTAAACGAAAATGGAGCCCTACTGCTATATATAGTCTTCCCCATCCAAAAACGTCTCCGTGTACTTGGGGGTGGCGATTTATTTTCCATCGTACAAATCTCTCACCGACGAGACGTCACAAGCTTCTCACTGCACTCTCGCTATTTCCAAGTCCTTCCAACAAACTACAATCCTGTAGTTCTACCAATCCTGACATTCACTGCTAGGACCGCAATGCCACGGACATTGTTGCCGTATTCCCCTTCGCACTCAGCTTCTTCTCACAACGCGCTTCCGTCTGGTACCGACTTCTAAGAGGATGCTTCACCAATCACTACAATCTTAACCCGTTCATATCTACGGTTAACTGTTATCTTTCTCAACTATCTGCATAAAATCTGCCACTTACTATGTAATTCTCTAACTTGAGTGGCCTTCGGGTCTTCTTCATCATTGTAAAAAAAATAAAAATATTACCTATTCCTGTTCTGCCATCTTGTTAAGTAACTTATTTTGTGTTTTTCTCTGTTTCTCCTGGACTGATAATTCTGATGGTGATTTTTAAGCTGTTTGTTGGTCTGGACAGATTTAGGTATATTGTACAGATGTTGCAATTATGGGCTATTTTTAATTAGATTATTTCATTTGTCTTGTGCGTTAGGTATTTGTCAAGGTGTTTTCTGTAAAGGATGTTTTGAAAACGAAATATATTCATAGATCTAACACGCCCCTTCCCAACTACGAAACCTTGCTCGTAAAGCTGCCTATTCCATGTAACACACGCTTTCCAAGTTATACAAGGACCCAGGCTCTATTCTGCACAATTCACTCTATATCTTTTTCAACCATCAATCGTAGATTGGCATAAATGATTCTACAGATGGTAATTGTAATATTAGCCATGTCCGTTCCTTGCCTAATTCTCCTAATCTTATATGGCAATATTAGCTGTTTCCTTACAAGGAAACATTCGGCATTCATTGACTGAATAGCCAGTGCTCTTTGTTATTTCTCGTATGAAAAAGGCTAAAAAATGTATTATTAATAAAAAAAAAACCAAAAAACTCAATAATATCAACTATGAACACCGCCACAATGTGCTCACCGTGTTTGGAAAATAAAACATACCTATAACAAACTACATATATAAACCAATGCATATATTCAGTTAAAAGTAAAACAAAATTCATCCTTGATAATGGTTAAATGTATAGCCGAAAGCGCTTGAAAAACATTCAGGCAAATTTTATATAATTTATGTCCTAAAAAGAAAAAAATATACAAACACATCAGAAGTTATATAAAAAAACAACCACACATTTTAAGTCGTTTTCAACAAAACTTGCATAAAAGAGAGATTGCTATCCAAATACACAATTCTGATAGTGTAGGATTATATAGAGGTGATGGCTTATTAGTTGTTAAAAATCTACTAAAATTAAGGTAGACCGTATTAGGAAAACGATCCATAGGGAATTTATGGATTTAGGTGTTAGGGCTATAGTTACAACTAACATTAAACAAGTAGATTTTCTGGACGTAACCCTAGACCTTACTAGCAACACTTTCCAACCTTATCTCAAGGTTAATTCCAACCCAGTATATGTGCATCCCAATTCCAACCACCCCCCTTCGGTTATCAAACACATACCCTCCTCCATTGGATTTACGATTAGTACTAACTCTTCTAACAAAGAGGTTCTTAATAAACATCGCGATTTTTACAATTCTGCCCTTAAAAATAGTAGATACAAGGGTACCACTATTCAATATAGATATGATATAATGATAACCATATTAAGAAAAGACGATCTAGAAAGATCATTTGGTTTACTCCCCCTTTCAATATAATGGTTAAAACTAAATTAGGACGTATATTTCTAAGCCTCATCAAGAAACATTTCCCCGTCACAGAAAGTAACACACTTAGTAAAATATTTAATCCTAATACCCTTAAATTAAGCTATAGTTGTGCGGATAACCTAGAGAAAATAATTAAGAAACATAACAACAGAGGGTTTAACAAGTATAGGGACTAAAAAAAAACTTAACTACTCACCAGGTTTCAAGCAGTGCTACTAAATATAATGACATGAATAACAACTTGTGCAACGGTAGAAATCCAAATAATTGTCCAATACAGAATAATTGTTTGACTAGTTCTGTAGTTTATCTTAGTACAATCTCTACACTAGAAAACCCAAATATGAAACAATTACATTGGTAGCACCATGAATCCATTCAAGGAACGTTGCCGGGGGCATATGCAATCTTTTAATAACAGTAATTATAAGTACATGACTTCATTGTCCAAGTAATATTTGGAGTCGAAAAGAAAAGAATAAAACACCTATGCTAAATGGAATTTAATCAAAAGAACCTGAACATGTACCTCGCTATATGCCCCTTGTTATCTATATCTTAACGAAAAATTTGAAATAATTAGATTTAAAAATAAGACCCATCTCTTAAATCAAAGATATGAACTAACCGTTAACTGTAAACACGGCTATTAAATTAACTTACTATCAGGGTTGGAATACTTTCAACGATAATGATATGTTACTGTAAGTTTAGTAGGTTATTACTTTTATTATCTGATGGTCCTCCTGTTGATGTGGGTGTGTGTTGATGTACGTGTACTGTGTTGTTCGTGCGTGCATGTGTGTCTGTATGTGTGTTTTTACTGATATATATATATATATATATATATATATATATATATATATATATATATATTTGGTTTGTTTACTTTTTATGTTGCTGTGTGGGTTGATATATTTATGCTTGCTTCTGTATGTGTATATATGCATATGCGTATGCGTATATGTATGTATATATATGTGTGTATATGGATATATATATCTATATACGTGTATATGTGTATATATGTATATGTGTGTATATGTTTGTCTGTAGATAGGCTTTTCTTTGTTTCTGTCTGTAGTGAAGAATGTGTGTACACATATGTGTGTATGTAGTTATTTTTTTCTTTCACCAATTTTTATATTTTTGTACTCGTGTATGTGCACTACTGCGTATAAATGTATATATGAAATATATTTTTATATATATTTGTGTTTTTGGAGTTTTTTTTTATATATTAGATGGTGTTATTTTTATGCGTGTATATCTATTTTTCTGTCCATGTCTGTTTTAATGTCCTTTCTTTCCTAATGTTTATTTTTCTGTTCTGCCCATGTTGAATTTTATCTATTCTACCATTTTTTCTATGTGTATTTTCCCGTATAAGTTATATTTTAAGAAGTTGTTAGAATTCGTTTAATAACACTTTCAAAATTGAATATTTCTTGATAAGTGTATCGGCGTGTCTTTGCCAATGTATGTGTGTGTATGTACGTGTCTTTCCGGTGTCTGTGTGTCTGGTCTGGCGTACATTTCATTGTGTATGAATGTTGTGTGTGTGTGTGTGTTTTTAAGGGTCATGGATATATTTCCTGTCTCGTCGCTTTTGTGTGTGTGTGTGTATATCTAAATACGTCTGCGTGTTTATGCATTATTATCTGATTGTGTATATATTGTCTTTTGCAAGATGTCATCCTCCCCTGCTTCTGTTTATTATTCAAATGTATCTATGTTGTCATGAAGTTCAGAGTAACATTTGATCTTAACGTTTATTCCAACTTTTTTTTCTTTTTTCCTCAGTAATTTTATAATTTTAAACTTAATATAGATTGAATTTAAATTTTAAAATGGGTAATTTTTAAATTTTAATTTCAAATGTTATCGTATAATTTAATATTTATTAGTTAGAATAAATTCTATTTTAGTCTAACCCCAATATTAAAGCATTAAATAATTATTATAACCTTAGTTCGTTGTCAAGTTTTTATGAATCCTCGTATACATGTATTTTGATTGGTCATTCCAGCTTATGTAATAGCCCTTCCCCTAGCGAGGTGTGTTTGATTGATTTGAACCTTTTAAAACCCTTTATTTTACATTCAACATCATCTCTTGATAAGACACCAGAAGTATTGAAACAAAATGTCTATTTTTGTAGTGATTTTATAACATATTTATGTTTTAATTTTCGAATAATTATATATATATATATTATAAATGCTGAATTGAAATAGATTTTCTGGATGTGTTGTTTTTTAATAGTATCGAAACTTTTTCTAGAGAATGCTATATTTATTAATTCGTCTTTTTCGAGAAGATAAGCATAATAAATTATATTGCAATGAAACAAATAATATAACATTCGTAATAGAAATGTTTAACTTTTATAAGTTCAATGTAAAGACCCCTAAATCGAAAGATTTATAATTGCATGTCCAGGTTCCTCTCTGCTCAGAGGCAGAGAGTTCGACCATCCAGCACTTAACGGTGTTGTAAGCAGCGGACGATCCTTTTCTTTACGCTATATGGATCGTGGGAGTTGAAATTGTCCGCTGAATGTCGGTTTACGGTATACGGATGTCTTGAACCCCTGCTCTGTTCGAGATATAACATCCAGGAATGGGAGTGTGTTGTTACTCTCTTTCTCCATTGTGAACTGTATCCAAGGTCTTATTGAGTTCACATGGTCCAGTAGAACCTGAACATCTTCCTGGTGTGGTCAGAGTATGAAGGTGTCGTCTGCGTACCTTAACAATTTACTTGGCTTTAGAGATATAGATTCTAATGCAATTTCCTCAAATAGTCCATGTATATATTCACCATTGCTGGTGATAATGGCGAGCCAATTGTTAAGCCCTCATCATGTCGATATATGTGTGATCCCATTCCAATGTGTGTTGTTTGTGTACAGAAAGTCAACATCTCCATCAGATTACCTATTGGGTCCGTTCTTCTAGGGATGAGTCAGAGGCCTCCCCTGTGGGTACCTTGGTGAATAAACTCACCACGTCCAAGCTCACCATCTGGTTGGATAGGATGGGAGCATCATTGATTATTTCCACGAAGTGGGCGGAGTTTCGGACATATGAAGGAGACTTTTCGATCAATGGCTTAATTATATCTACAAGGAAGCGACTCAGACGGTGGCACATAGAGCCTTGGCAACTAATAATAGGGAGACCGTATATGTTTGGTAGCTTGGTATAACGCTGCGACAACTGCCTATAATCCTTAAGTGCGAAGTGATCCTTGTTCTTGACATTAGGTTTATAAAAGCCCAGGAATTCATACAGATATCCTCAAGGACACATGGCACAGTGGATAAATGCGTTAGTTAGATCCAGTGACAGGACCCAAAGAATGTGAGTTCAATACCCGGTTAAGGCAGTGGAGAACTTTCAGAGGGAAATTAACAGGAGATAACTGACATCAATTAAAACATGGAACTAGAACGGTCTACCCCATTGAGCGAAATAAAGGTTTCATTTCGACATTCCAACCATCTGAAGAAGTCTGGAGCGTACAACGGCCGAAACGTTGTAATAAATATGGCGGCGACCAAGATGAGGACAATAGTCCGTATAATGTAAATAATGTACATAATACTTCATCTCAGAAATATAGACAGATACTAAATTATTCATTTACATGAACACTCTTCTCACATTGGAAGGCATCTAAGCGTTGGTTGATATTTGAAGTACATTATCTATCATTACCTATCATTTATCTTATCATTATCTATCCTTTTCCTATAAATGTATTGTTGCATTTAGTTTTTGATTTGTTGCCAAAAATAAAATTTGGCTTATTTTAAATCAAGATCTTTTCTTTCTTGTTTGTACTAAATTTATTTGTTATCTTTCGAACAATTCTAGTTTACGGACTCCAATCTCCAACACCCCCGCAACAAATATAGTTTCTCTTCATACGTTATTTTTAGAGATATAATTTATTTAAGCAAATGCTCTATTTTTAATTAAAATGTATTATTTGCATTTACCGGCGTTGAATATTCAAGATATTTCGTAGAAAATATGCACTCTAACATGTAATCCTAATGTTAACTGTCATTTGACCTGACGTACTGTACCATTCAGCTACAGATAAGCATCTTGGTTAGCAAAGTCCGAATTACAGTTTATAAACACAGCTTCGACATTTTTTTTCGATCGATCATATCTGCTCAGGAAATATTTCTTAACATAAACAATGTCAACATATTATGAAATGGATTAAGTTCGACAGGAAACGGATATTTTCTTTGAAATTTCTCGAAAATTCAGGCTGGTAAATGTAATTAATACTTTTTAATTAAAATCAGATCATTTATTTAAATACAGTCTACTTCTAAAAATAACGTAGCAACAGAAAATATGTAAAATACGATATGCAGATGACAATGTTTGGATAGCACCCATGAAAAGAAAACTAAAGAGCTCCAACAGAATGTATTAGAGGAAAGCGAGTTGAAAGGGCGAAAAATGGATTGCAAGAGACAGAATGCAAGGTTGTCAGTAAAAGAGAGAATCCAACATTCAAATTACAATTTGTAGATACCAAGATCAAGCAAGTACAGAAATTTAAATATCTGGGAAGTATTTTAATAGATGAGGGAAAGCGCAACATTGATATCCGAATGTGTATTGGGATGGCAAAGATGCCTTCCAAAAGTTAAGCAAGGTATTTAGAAACGGTAAAATTTCATTAGAAATAAATGAAAATGTGACACACTTTTATTTAATATCAGTCTTCTTATATGGCAGCGAATGCTGGACAAATCTCTTCAAAGATGATGTAGAAATGTAAAGCGACAAAACATGCTGTTTTACAGAAGGATGCTGTTTCATTCATGAACCGAACATGTGAGCAACGACGAAGTTTTAGAGAAAATAGGAACAAAAGGAAACTTCTCATTAACATGAGGAAGAGGTAGTTAAGTTTCCTGGGGCACATAATGAAGATAAGGGGCTCGGAAAATTTGGAACTCAAAGGACAGTTTGAAGGCGAAAGGGACAGAAGAAATCAGCGCATTAGGTAACTTAACGAGTTTGTGTCATAATGGTTGCTAGGACAGCGTTTAAGAGTGATGACAAAAAGACATGACTTAGTAAGAGCTACAACGGATAGAAAGTTGTGGAGTATCATTATCGTTAATGACATGAGAAAACAAAGAGGAAGTATGAAATGTTTAAGGCAAATTAGCGAATACGGAGTATAGGTTTTATTTTTAACATAATGGTCGGATGGAAATATATCCGACTGAAAAACTGTTTATTTGATTATTAAATCATTCAAATGCTTAACTCGTTATTTTTTTTAATGATATAACTACAATTAGGCAGATATGATATCAGGATCTGTACCACAGTAACATGGTTCAAGGACATTAAAAAAAGCGAAAGTGTCATTCCTTATGTTGATTTCTCTTTCACTTCCCTTTACTTTTCGTATTATTAAATTCTGCTTGTTTCCTTTTTATACAGTAAGACATTAAATTATACAGTTACCTCGAATAATTAATGAGCCATGCCACTATAGGGATGCAGACATCGATGATCTGTCGGCTAAATCTAGGCCTGTAGTTTTTAATATCACTGCTTAAAAAAACTGAAATACGTGTAACATTAAATAAATACTGTTTATTAGCTAAATAAATATAACGCTGTGTACGTGTGTTCGTTCGACCGTTTTTCGATCTCGTTGAATCATAACGAACCTGAGGTAACAAGCTGTAACTACTGCAGTTTCATGCGATTAAAAATTATATAAATAACTCATTTAAAACTAAATCTAAATATCGAACAGAGAGAAAGATTTAAGAAAACAATTCTTTATTAAAGGTTTGACATTTATTTCGCTTTTCATCGGAATGGCAATTGATATCTTCTAATTAAACATAATTAAAAATAATACGGTGCTTATATGTTTTTTTTTTCCTTTTTCTAGCACACGTACTATGAGGTATTAGATAGGTCGAATTCCTTAATGTCTTTTGAGACTGACTTTATTTGAAGGGATCGTAAAGAATGGTGATTTTAAAAGAAAATAATAAATTCGCGTAAAATAAATTTCAAAACTACGGAGATCAGTTGCATATGCGAAGATAGATTATACGAAATTAAGGTGTCGTTTAAAGATACAATAATTTTATTGTTTCTCAACTCTCATGAATTTTACGTACATAGGACGCTAAAGGTAAAAGGTCGAAGGCGCAAAATCCCAGTGCAGAAGATAACCTAAAGTTCGCCCGGTGGCCGGCTTCTAGGCTGATCAGTTTAATAATTACTGTTGTTTACGCTTCGGGTACAGAACTGAAGTTAACAGATTGGTAGAAGTCTCAGCGAGAATGATTATACATTGCTTAATTAGGTAATTCAAAGCTAGCTCACTCAGCGCGGCCTCTCTGGCCAAATCGGTAAAGGTGTAGCGATTACTACTATGTTTGACACGCCTACATTTTTCTCAACTGTGATTGGTCAAATAATAAATACTAACTATCACAGGACAATTTACTGATCGCATTCACCACACTGGATTTTTCCTACTGTTAATTCACAAACATGCTTTTGTTACAAAATCACCGATTGGGTAATTTTTCATCCAATCAGATATTTTTTGTGTGTTCTCTAAATTTCTCCCGCCATTTTCCTGGGAGCCTACCCATGGTTATTTAAACCGGAATTCGTTCCAAAAATAGACAGTAGAAGCAGAACTCATTAGAACTCAGCAACTAACACGCGTCTACACAGAATATTCATTCTACTCATTGCACGCACGCACAGACGCACACAGAACTTAAATATAATTCCCCTTCAGTTCTATGTAACAAGCCAAGTTGCAACAGCTCTGTTAGTTATATCTAATCCACAACTGATTTATTACATGTTCTTCTGAAAACATCATTCTATCTAATACAGAACTTTGAACATTCTTTCAGAAAACTTGTTTTATTACATTTAATCTTTCAGCTAACAGATAAAGGGAAACTACTTCTCCTATCTTATTGTTTCACACATTAGAAAAATGTTTTGTATTTGTTGATTTTAATATATATTTTATCGTTGAAACAAAAATCGATTTTTCATTGTTTTTCCTTGATACAAAAATGTATAATTGTTAAATGCTATTCAACACGCAGCCACATCAACCTTTTCAACACAACCAGCATTTACAAAGGCATGTTTGATCTATAGAAGTAGTTTCTCTGATGAAAAGGGAGATGCAGGTTCAATTTCCGTCGGAGGTACAATATTTTGTTAGTAAGACTTCTCTATATATGTTTAATTAAGTTGTCTACTTACCTGAATGGTCGAGAAACCCCTCCAGCAAGTGGGGACGCAGGTTCAAATCGAGCAGAAATTTTCCTTTAATAAGATTTCGCGAATATGTCGGTAGACAAAAGTATAAATATACTATTTAATAAATAAACGGAGCGTCTACTCAGATACGAGTATCCACTAAAAATGACATTAAATCGGATTAATAAAAAAAGTATATTTTGCGTTTGGATACGAAACTGCGGAGATGCGAAAAATCTCTGGAGATATATGACGAGGGAAATTTCGCTTAAAATTACAATTTCGGCATTGCCCATCCGACTGGTACTCTGTAGCTCAGATGGTTTTGATCGTGCTGGATCGGACGCTAGGGTTTTTCTTTTAAAAATTTCTCGAACATTTAGGCCGGTAGACGAAAATAAATAAATACAGGAATACCTTGACGGCTAATGTGTATATTAAAAGATGCGCACTAATCGAAAACGCATTAATTGAATATAATAACTGATAAGAAATGATGTAAATTTTACCTCAAGTTTTAGTTTCATTCACAATTAATTTCTAATTTGCGTACTTTTTAATTAAAATATAGGTACATATTATATGATACAATAAAAATCCTATGATTTATGAAAATACTTAGAGTGGTTTGCAGCATGGTATTCTTCTGTTCTTCATATAATTGGTTGTACTGAGAAATTGCCCCTTCAGATTTTCTAAATATATCATAATGATTAGTATTTTAATCAGAAAATTTGATTTATAATCTTTCCATAGTAAATGCATATATCTTCCATATTTAGATAATTATTAAATAATGTAAATTTCTGTATCTAATTATGTCGTCATTTTTAACATTAAACCTTCAAAATAAACATAACAAAAGATAAAATATTCAAATAATTTTAATAGAGCCAAATATTCAAATATGTATTTTTATTATCCGCTTATATTATAAAAAATAGCAATTTATAACCGTCCATCTTTGAACTCTACTGTAATTACTTAGAAAACGTAATACTTGACAAAGTGTGACCCATATTTCATCTTTAAATTTTAGTAATTTTGATTTAATCGGTTACTGTAAAAAATCAATTTTCAACTATTAATGATAAACTGAAGAAATTTTAAGCACATTAATCGAGTATTATGTATGCACTAAACGAATTTTAGTCCATCAAAATTGTTGGGCACTAATCGAAAATGCAGTAATCGAATGCGCATTAATCGATGGATTCCTGTATATTGTTTAATAAAAAACAGGGCTCCTATTCAAATACGATTATCCATTAAAATAACGTTTAAATTCATATATATATATATATATATATATATATATATATATATATATATATATATATATGCGTATATCTTGTATAACATAACTGTATATAAAAGCGTTTATATACAAATGAATAATTCATATATGCCATTCGTTCTTTCAGCTATTTTTGTCCTTCCTTCTGTTGTATTGAGGTGTTAGTATATCACGAATATACTAATGGATATAATGGGGCACTGGATATTTTCTCTATTTCTAAGCGCCAATATTACCGTTTTTGTTGTGGTTTTTAGGAAAGACAGAAGAAAATATAATTTCAGAGACGATGATTTGTTTTAATAAGATAACGAAAGTATAAAGAATTCGAAAGAAGAAAAACCAAGAGGGAAAGAAAATATAGCGGAGGCGATAACATTTTATGGGCTTAGCTACTGCTTCAGTAAAACGAAAAACCATGTCAGTTTCAAATCTTTTCATTTGTACCCTCTTACTTCTTAAAATAATGACTTACATTCATATTTCTGATTGGTATTTCAATATTGTTAAAAGTGTTAATTTCAAATATTTACCGATTCGGCATGGGTATTTTCACGGTTAGTATATAGTCGAAGACCTCGCAAGGAGCTTATTCAATTATTAAGTGAAGAATTAAGATTCATAATAAAATTTAAATCAGGGAAACGTGAAATGTTCACAGCTACGGCCACGATTTATAATTTTCAAGTGAAATTTAGATTTTGAAGAATTGTGAGGAATCATTTTTACTAAAATCACTTAATCAATAGAAAAACACTTCCGGGATCATCACTTTTTCTTTTAGAAAATTAACGTGTCCGTGGGGAAAACAGTTTACGAACGACGTCGTTAGGAGACCTTCTGAAATATTCTCAGAGAAATCAGGTTTTCTTCCCGCTCATTACTCTCAGCTCGCTGCCCTCGAGGAAAGTAACATCACTTTCATCTTGCAAAATTAATTCGAGTTTCTATCTATCCGGGGAAATTCATCAAATTACATCTATACAGATGGGTTATCTCAAGCGTTTACCACTCATATCCTAGCTTCAAAAAATGATTGAAATTCTAAATATAGAATTCTGGTCTTTCTCTGGTTAGTCTGTCGAATCCCTTTAAATTGTTGATACTTATTGCAACGTACTCGTCGTATGAATATTAAAGTCCTGTTCGAAAGTGTATCAAATTTTGGAGAACAATGTCCGGCAAAAATGAGGCAATGAAAACAATAGAGAACAGTGATTCCCAACCGATTTTAGGCCACGACCCACTTTGGTATTTGTCAAAATTCTGGTGCCCCCCTGTAATATGCAATTCCTACATTTTTACTGCAATTCATGTGAACCAAGCTTAAAAGGCCATAAATTTGTTCTCTAAACAAGCCTCCAAAGACTATGGTGCCCATGAAAGAAAAAAAATATTAAGAAAATGAGAGTTAAATATATATATATATATATTAAACATATATAGTTTATATATATATATATATATATATATATATATATATATATATATATATATATATATATATATATATATATATATATATATATATATATGAGGAAAAATATGGAAAAACAAAAAAATCCGAATATGCAAGTTTACTGTTTTTAATGTTGTTTCAATGTCGACGTCAGACGTTTCGGTCTAGTAGATCTTCTTCAGGACATAATTATTAAAACATAATTCAAATTTGACTATATTCAAATCAACATGAAAAAACGATAGACATGAGAATAATCAAAACAAAATGACTGAATTATGAGATCAGCGTTCCGTTTTGAAATGCGATCACGTCGGCGTCACGTGGGATTTTTTGTTTTTCCATATCTTTCCTCATACTGTCGGATCTATATCCACATATTTGCTTACACACACACACAAACATATAATAGAGGATTAAAAGGCAGAAATATAAAATATTTGAATGAAATATTATTGTGTAATATAGTTTCGTCATTTTAATAATGAAATATTAATGCAAAATGTAATGAACTCATTTCAAAATGACTGTTAGTGAGATTCTTGCGCGTCATGCCTACTACAGATTTTATATTAGGCACCAATTTATTCAGCTGAAACCATAAGTCTCCTCGTTCATTGATATCCAGTCGATTTCTTTTCTTCCTTAACAAATCATTCACAGAACTACAGCCACATTCAGCTAAATATGAAGATGGACATGCTAGCAACAACAAATGAATGTTAGTAATTGTTAATAACTCATTCTCGAACTGACCCCCCCTATTCTGTTGGTATAGTAAGTTTAAGGTGCACATCCTACGCATACCCCACCAAAACTTGACCTTGTTTTACCGGGTAGAGGGCATGCGCCCCACATTGGGATATAGAATAATATTTTAATTTTCATCAACTTTCTTCGAGAAATTTCCAAATTCATAAAAATAAATAAATCTGGAAATAAAGACGAACACTTTTATATTCCTTTAATTCACATAATGTACAGGATTCTTTTAAAAACAACTCGTTCATAAGCACCTGTAATGATGTCGCATATGCAACTACATTTCTGACTTCAATGTTGCATAAGCAGCACAAAAAACTAAAGGGAAAAAACCCATAAATCTAATGAAAAAAGACTTGCAAAATATGTTATGTTGGGTTGTGTACAAGAATTCTAAGAACTCTACGCGTTTAGTTACGTAAAATTGTCCTTCTTTTCTGTATATTAAACCTAGTCATAAATTTGATAAACTATTTCAGTAACAATGAGAACAAATTCTTGAATAAGAATTTGAGCACTATCAGTACTAGCAAAATCACTAAGTTGCTTGTAAGTCATGTAGTAGTATATTTTAACCATGACACAATGACGGGGGGCACATTGTGTGTTTTTTTTTATAATTTGCAGTCAGATCAAAACTGTAAATTATGTTATTATGTCTAAGATACATCCCTTTAAAAGAGAGATAACTGAGATATCCGGAAGAGGCATGATATCAATCTACCCCGGTGGACGAAATAAATGGTTCGGTTCGAAATTCCAATCGCTTGAAGAAGTCTGGAGCATACAAAGGCCGAAATATTGTGAATATGGCAACAAAGATGAGAACAACAGTCTGAACAATGTAAATAGTACAAATAATTACAATATCTCATCTTAGAAATATGGACAAAATGTATTGCTGGTAATCTTTTTCTCATGACAATATTTATGACAAGTTTTCTTTTATAAAAATGCATTGCTGGTAATATTTTTTCTTTTTTTGTAAATATGTATTGCTGATAATATTTTTTTCCTTACAAAAATGTATTGCTGGTATTTTCTTTATTATGAAAATGCATTGTCTGCACTTCTACTACAAAAATGTATTTTTATACTTTCATAGTGCTTTGATCCCAGTCTGGAGGTCAAGTATTTGTCCATAGCTGAGACATTAACAGGTGCTAGCATCCTGGATCAGGGTGAACCTGGAAACAGCAGCAACTTTGGAGGTGGTTTCACGTTCCTCAAAACCTCACGATTAGAGGTCTTGCTGCCCGATGTAGTTTATCGTCACACCCAAAACAGGAGCAAATTTGTTAATAGAGATATTTCCGTAAGTAAATTTCCTAACACCAGTTCCACGTGAACACGTGATGGTCGGGATGTTCACGTGAGCAAATTTGGCACACCTGAACACATTTGGCGATCAGGGTTTTGACATGTGCAAATTTGGTGATTATAACTAGACGAAAGCAATGACTAAATTTACTGTTTGATATTTACACTTGAGTATTAAATAAACTCCAGAGGGTTACACATTAATTACATTTGTTGATTGGTTGATATTAAATAAATCATCATTTCCTGATTTCCTAAAATAGAACAACTTTAAATGATCGATACCCTTGAACATCAAGTGACTTATATGCACTTTACGTTAATTATACTATTGGTGTTAATTAAATTTGGTTCTCGTTAGGTACACATGGTCAATTATTACTCTTTTGTTAGTGTTTTATCACCAAATACAAGCCTCAAGATCCACTCAAAAGAGAAGTTTACTGAGGAAATTGTTAAAAAGGAAACGAAATGAGAAATTAACAAACGCATACTATGAGGACGTGTGCTATAGATATCGGTTGACACTAAATTTATAGTGGCTAAGATTGTAATTGCCAGAGAAGCGTAATGTCGGGAGTTTTTTCTCAAATTATCAGTTCTCCTTATTCCTTTTCTTCTTGAGAATTTACTGCCATATTGTCCTTAGAGTTCAGACAATAAGCGAAAACTACATGATCGAAAACAATGTTTGGGTTGGAATTAAATAAATATATCTGTGTAAAAATCTAGAGTCTATCTCCGGTTTAAAATAGAGTCAGAGTAATTCTACGCTATGCCCTTTTATACTACGCTCTTTTATTCTTGTTCATACACCCCCGCTTATAAAATGTTTTAGTCTAGAATATTCCTTTAGGTCTGTACCAGAAGATAACACCTGTAATAAGATACACAGGAGGTCCATAATGTCTCTTTACAATTTAAAACTATAATACAAAGACTATTGTTGAGATATCTTAATCAGATTTGTTCTATGTACTCAGTAGTGATCAATGCCAAAATTCATGATGAACAGGGAAACATTCTCTCGGGCACTGATTACTTTTACCCAATAAGCTGTATTGATTTAACAAGATTAATTAATTATTAGAAATACGAATACCTGATTACGGTTACCTGAATTAGTACATATTGTCCATTATTTTTATACTGGAACATTCAAAGAAATAAAATTGATGAAACTAATTGTAAAACGTAATATAAATTGGCTAGAGCTGTGTAACTTATTACTAGACTATTTTATAAACCGAATTATGAAGTCGGTGCGCTCCAATTACACACTGAACAATGCTAAATTAAATTAGGTTCTATAGTGGGTTGCTACACTGGACCTACTTCCGATTGAGAATCTAGCAGAAGGTAATACCTGCCATGATGTCAGTGATAAAAATGCTATTTACCGAACACAACTGAGTTTGTAAAAAACAGAATATTGCTATCATACAATAGAAAAGGTTTTATTTTGAAATAATTAGAATCCTATTGGCGGCTACAATCTTAACAAAGCT
This sequence comes from Acanthosepion esculentum, assembly GCA_964036315.1. Classification (NCBI taxonomy): domain Eukaryota; kingdom Metazoa; phylum Mollusca; class Cephalopoda; order Sepiida; family Sepiidae; genus Acanthosepion; species Acanthosepion esculentum. The sequence goes on along the minus strand of OZ038508.1, from coordinate 2,289,553 downwards.
GATGACATAGGATTGATAGCAAACAAAGAAAAAAAAAATCCTACAGAAGCTAATAAAGGAAAACGCAACGAAAGGACTAAGCCCTAATTATAAAATAGAATATACGGTTGTTAGCAAAAAGAAGAGCCCAACATGAGGATTATAAATTGGAGATGACAAAATCAAGCAACTAAATGATTTAAATATCTAGGAAGCGTTTTAACAGAAAATGGAAAATCCGGCACCAAATTTCTAAGATGCATTGGGATAGCGAAAAATGCCTTCCAAAAGTTAAGCAAAGTATTAGGAAACAGGTACATTTCATTAGGAATAAAGAAAAGAGTAATGAACTGTCAAGTAATATCAATCTCTAATATGACAGTAAATGCTGGACAATCTCAACACCGAGACTAACAGTAATGGGTTCTACTGAAAGAGGCTGAGAATCCCATGTGCTGAACATGTGAGCAATGACGAAGTTTTAGAGAAAATAGAAGAAAGAAACATACTCATACTTAACATCAGTTGTAATTTCTAGAGCTCATAAGGAGGAAAGAGGACTTAGAATAAATGACACTCACAAGGCATACCGAAGGAAGAGAAAAGTAGTACATTAACGAGTTAAAAAACTTTTGTAAATGGTTGGAATAACAGGGCTAAGGAGAAATTACGAAACGCTAAAATTTGCTAAGATTTACAAATGATAAGAAATTGTGGAAAGCCATGATAGCAGACGTCCTGAATGCACACGGCACATAGAAGAAATATTAGTTGCAATGATATGTAATTGCTTTTGTGTAATACTGAATCTGCTTCTTCCTTTCCTCAACTATGGTGCGTTGAAATTGAAGACAGATTTTAAAGTAACACCTGTAATATAAGAATCATGTTTAAAAATAAAATAAGAGTTCCTTAACTCTCATGTGTAGGAATGGATCTTCAGTTTACCGTTAGAAACAGATGCGGTTCTTGTTGGCAGACGTTATGCTGCTTAGCAGAAAATTTCGGTGACAGCAGCCACTTGGGGTGTTCAGAACTTCATGCTGGTACGCTGGTAGCTGCAGGCAATATATCAGGTTTGTCGCCACCAGACGTACGGTAAAACATCTCTGGAATCTCTCGCAGACAAAACACGTTTTGTTGCATTACTTGCAGGTATCGGACATTTGCCTAGAGGAAGTAAACAGAAAAAGTAAATATTTATGTAGAGAAAAGTACCCACCGAAACATATTTGACCAAAACATACAACACATATCTCGCGATTTTCTGGACACAAATAGAATTAAATATTATATATATATATATATATATATATATATATATATATATATATATATATATAATGTTTAATATTAGATAGATAGATAGATAGATAGATATGCAGCACAGTGATTTAAAAGTAGCCTCTTATTTTTTGTATGATGAAATTATAGTTTGACGAGAGAGTCAATCACGCGTAAAAAATTAATTAGTTAATTTTCAATCTCCATATATATATATATATATATATATATATATATATATATATATATATATATATATATATATATGTGTGTGTGTGTGTGTGTGTGTGTGTGTGTGTGTGTGCGGCCTGACGATTGCGTCTAGTATGAAACAGACTGTCACCTCGAAGTGTTGAATTCAATGTTCACTTTTATATTTATAAGCTCTATCTCTATTAAAATTATATTTCTTTACACACACACACACACACACACACACACACACACACACACACACACACACACACACACACATATATATATATATATATATATATATATATATATATATATATGAAGAAATAAATATATATTGAAATGAGATGTCAATATTATTTTCATTCTTGCGTAATTTAGACGTCAATTCATCCATCCTCCTCTATATATCTGACATCTCATTTTAACATATATTTTATCAAAATTACACAAGGAATACTTGAAATACCAGATTTATTCAATAAAGTCGTCATTGGCTTCAATCATGGCCTCCAGAGGACTTCGGAATCTGCGGCATCTCTTCTGGACTGTCACCTTGGCCTTCATTCATCTTTGGTGTTACAAGGAAATTAGAATGGTCTTTCGTACAAATACGCCCCGCATTTAATAATCGAGAAGATTGTAGTTTAGGGAGTTAGGTGACAAGATGTAAGGGGTGGTCTGGTCGAAAAAATTGTCTGACAGACATAACTGTCTTATGCTTGTGTGGCATAGTGCAGAATCCTGTTACCAAACACAGAATCTTCCAGCATCAAACTTCTTGACCTAGGGTAGCACTACTTCCTCAAGATATTTGATGTAGGCCTCCGTGTTGGGTCTGGCCCCCACAAACAAATTTGTGAGTTCTTTTATGACCAGAACGGTCAGTTTTCCGAACTGCCCTACCTTCGTAATTACCATTAGACTCGTCCAACTCTTTCCGAATCCTTTGCGCTGTCCTCCGATTGACACCCAAACATTCTGAAATGTTTGTGTTGGAGCTTCGGGCGTGAATGTCAACAGCACGACATGCTGTTTCCAATTTCTGGTCGAGTGAATTCTGGTCATGTGAGAAAAAGAGCACCATGACCCTAGTATACTGTGCAGTCGACAAAACCAAAAACAATCAACGCGCATGCGTGAAATTAAAAATATAAAATGACAATTATTTACCCATCCCACCCTGCATGTGTTACGATTAAGGTTTGAAATACATGTGTGAATTCAATACTATTCCTTAGAAATACAGCAGAATGATTTCTCGATCTTTTCTCTATCGTTTTGAATTTAGAGTAATACTTCTCCTACATAGACCGCCACTTGACGCTCGAAAGCTCAATTGGTAAAGCTATTGGACACATAGCTCAAGGGAAAATTGGAATCATGCCTTTTTCAAGTAAATGTAACAGACAAGTTTAGAATTCGATCCCTTGCTGATTTATAATTTCAGATCGCGAAAAACATTAAATAATTTCATATTGTTAAATATTAATGAATTAATACAATTTGATCCTCTTGATGAAGTCATTGTGACTGTATACTTTTGGTGGGGGCGGTAAAATAACATTTCCTTTATCCGCAAATCTTGTTACTAGTTGAATTTATTCATACAAATCTGTACTAAACAGAGTTGACCTCTAATTTTGATCAAACATCATATTTTATAGGGGAAGGAATTTCTTCTTGGGAAAAAGATTTTCTCAATGTTATTAAGATTTAAAACTGGTTTATTTAAATTAAATAGGATACAGATTTTATCTTTAATTTACTTAAAATAAATACATTTTTCACGCTAAGCTTATCAAAAACATGTACACTTTTGTACACACACGCACACACACACATATACATATATATATATATATATATATATATATATATATATATATATATATATATATATATATATATATATATATATATATATATATATATCATCGCTGATAAACAGACGTGATTTTGATTTTTTTTGGGCTCAAAAAAAGCAATGCCATATGTACCGGAAAGTCTTGATTGTTTTCTTTTTAATCATCCATTATTCTTATATTTTTCTTCATTTATTGTATTATATTATAATATATGTAAAGTTATTATTTATTTAGAGTATTCAATATACATATTTTTATAATCTGTTGTTCGTATTTGTTTAACTTTAAGATAAGACGTGGCATACAACGATTTTTTTTCTTTTTTCTTATTATATTAAAATAGAATTGTTTAGCAAGTGTAATGATATCTAAGCGTAACATTTGTTTCTTTGTTGTTGTTTTTACGAAAGTGGTCGTAATTTTTGGAATTAGAGGAAAGAATTGTGTAATGTTTATTTGGTTTCTCTTTGACTAGTGGGTCATTATCGCCAATTTCTTTATCTATTATTATCTATATTCAAAGATTCTTTTAATAACATTTGCTATGAATTTTATTCCTTTACATTTTCTAATATTAAATCCAAAGTAAGATAATTTCAAATTTATTGAAAACGCTTTCCCAGTTATAACGTTATTTTGTTTCGTTTTTGCTACTGACCTTTGTATTATTATTTATCAATGAAAAATTTTAAAAATGACAACAGCAACAATACTACTACTACTACTACTACTACTACTACTACTACTACTACTACTAATAATAATAATAATAATAATAATAATAATAATAATAATAAAATCTTCTCATATAATTGATAATAATTTTATACGTTAAAAGTATAGCAATATATTGGCACATTGATGGCGATCTGTTTACTCCGACATCCAGTGTAACATATATATATATATATATATATATATATATATATATATATATACGCACGCACACAGACTCATATATATATATATATATATATATATATATATATATATATATATATATAAAGACATTTTATGTTTAACATTCTTTTTATAGATACAAATATTTAAATAAATGCTCTGTTTATAATAAACAGTATTAAACAGCATTTACCGGCCTGAATGTAGGAGGAAGAATATTTTCTATGAAAATTTCTTGGGCATTCAGGCCGGTAAATGTTATTTAATACTGTTTATTATAAACAGAGCATTTACTTAAATATTTGTATCTACATGTTACACATAAAAATGTCTTAAAACAATTGTCGGACTTTGTCCATTTCATAATATAATATATATATATATATATATATATATATATATATATATATATATATATATATATATATATATATATATATATATATATGTATATGTATATATATATTTATATATATATATATATATATATATATATATATATATATATATATATAAATATATATATACATATACATATATATATATATATATATGTATATGTATATATATATTTTTATATATATATATATATATATATATATATATATATATATATATATATATACACGTCTGTTTGTGTGTATAAAAACCTAAGACTGACGGACCAAACTGCTCTCTGGAAAATGTTTCGGGAACTGAAAGAGCAAGACATGAACCCTCAGATTGACAGGGAATTCATAGGTTTTTCTCAAACTTCTAGTAACTTTAACCGTCATTTTACGATGTGTGTTATCCAAACAGACAGACTATCCGTACATATTATTTCATATGAGTGGTGAATGCTTGTGCAGAAGCCACCACACTTTTTGAAAGAATATAATATAGACAATCAGTGCATTACGTGCCACAAGTTCGAACAAGAACTTTCTTTACAGGACAAATGGTGTGTAAGAACTGTCCAAATGTTTTATGTTTCCGAGCGCTTTCGGCTATACATTTAGCCATTATCAATAATTAATTAATAATTATTATTATTAATAATAATAATAAAAAAGGAAAAAGCCAACTCTTAACAATATTAACTACGAACACAGCCACAATGTGCTAACCATATTCGGAAATTAAAAACATCCCTACTACACACTAAGACATACACATAATGCACACACTCAATTAAGCTGAACAATCGTATCATCCTTGATAATGGCTAAAGGTATAGCTGAAAGCGCTCGGAAACATAAAATATTTGGACAGTTCTTACACACCCTTTGTCCTGTAAAGAAAACTCTTGTTCGAATACAAGAAAAATTAAATAAAAATCTCAATCGTAGTACCTTGTCTGTCGTTTTTAATGAAACATGAATATATATATATATATATATATATATATATATATATATATATATATATATATATATATATATATATATATGGCGTTATTTCAACACGGCTTTCTTTCTAAAAAGCGTGGTGAGTAAATATTTCTCTCATGTTCGCTTTCACAAATAAAGACACGATGTCTTTCTCTCTCCCCACACACACAGATTCTCTCTCTGTCTTTCTTTCTCTATCTCTCTCTCTCTCTCTCTGCATACACATTCACAGACCCACACTCACGTCCGCCATATATATTTTTCATGTGTGCGTGTAAGACAAGGTACTGAAATATTCTCGGCTCGACACAAATGCTGAGCGCGGAAAGAGATATCAATTGTATTTTAAATTGCAAATTTGCGGGTTTCTTGAAACGTTTTTTTTTTCAAATCTTTGACTGAGTCATTTCAAGAGAAAGTAGATATTTCCAATCTTCGAAAAATCCAAACGAATCCATAAAGCATAGAAACATTCCGTGATAGGTGCCCGTCATACTAAACTGTGAATAAGTGGACACCCTTAACAATGTCCAAGCCTGAATTTATTAATAATATTCCTGCTACAATTCTATTAGTTCGATGAATCTAGCTCCAAGGAATTGCTGCCACACTCGGGTTTATAACTGAAGGACAATCATGTTGCAAAAGATGTCAGACGAGTTGTTGCCAAATGTTTGAATTCGGATGTAAGATAACATCTTCTAGAAAACTTGAAAATTATTTTGAAACAATTTCACAGAACTCGAGAAATTATTTGAACGAATTGTCAGTGTTGAAGAAACATAATACCCCACTGTTGTCCAGACCAAACAGCAGTCAATGAAGTCTTGTCTGTAATGGTCTATATGAATTCGATATATTTTAAAGTATTATTTAACCACTTATATATATATATATATATATATATATATATATATATATATATATATATATATATATATATATATATATATATATATATATATATACAGATCACGACAAAATGTCGGCTTAAGAAATTCAAACTTTTTTTTGCACTTGGAATATCTTTAACTTATTTAATTGAAGCATGTACAAGATTTATTTATCTTATTTCTTTCGGATTTGTTATATTATTTTATGAATATTGAAAGAAAAGTTTCTTTGTGTGAAATTCACTAAAAAATATAATTTGGGTATAATTTTGTCATTTTGAATTAAAGTTAATTTAATATTTTTTGCTTTTTGGAATTGTTATTCATAAAAGCAAATACACCAAAGATAACTTTTATTTTTGGCGTTATCTGTACTCCAGTTTATATCAGATAAAAGTGTGTAGAATATTTGCTACAGTTCTTATACCGTAATGTAATTTTTATCCCGCAAAATGAAACAAGTCGAAGATCTAAATAAAACAGTATACCCCAACCCCAAAACGCGAAGTTTTATTTGATTTAAGAAATAATTTATAAAACTTATTTTTGTAGTCTTTCATCTTGCAAATTTTGCGAAGAAAAAAAGTTAATATTTACACTATTTAAATTTTTCGAACTGTTGTCCTCATCTTTACTGCTATATTCACGACGTTTTAGCTCTTGTACTTTCCAGCTTTTTTTCAGATGATATACGCTGGAATTTCTAACCGAAGCGTTTATTTCGCCCACTGGGATAGACTGTTCTAGTTCCACGTGCCATGCTTCTTCTGGATATAACAGTTTGGGTTATCTCCCATTACTAACTTAATTCTCCAATTTTTTGTTCACCCCTGATATGGCCAGGTATTGAACTTAGAGTTCTTTGGGGTCATATCACTGGATTACATTTTCATTCACTGGGCCATGTGGACGAAATAAAGGATTCGCTTCAAAATTCCAACATATATCATCTGAAGAAAGCAGAAGCGTGCAACTGCCGAAACGTTGTGAAGGCGACAAGAGGAGGACAACAGTCCGAATAATGTAAATAGTGTAAATAGTTACAATATCATAGATATAGACAGATCTTGCAATAACTTGTTGCCTCTTATCTAGAAGCCCTTTGAGTAAAATTCTGCGGGGTCTTTTCGATGAACTCTTGAGTCTGGTTTGCCATGAAGGAAAGTTTTCCCCATCAAACGGTTTTACATCGATCCAGAAAGTTAATAATTGATTGGTGTAACGTCGGGTGAATATTACAGGTCGGCTAGAATAGACCAACACAGTTCCAAATCTTTCTCGTGATGTTCTTGTTGAATGAGGTCTTGGGTTATTATGCAAATGAACATTTTTATTTTAATTTTCTGTGTATTCTGTCACCGGCGTGGAAAACCAATGTAATTTAGTGTACCACAAACGTATTTTAACTGCCATGTATATTTAGTGATAAAGATGGTGCATTTGTTATTACAATTGGTTCCCATAAACGGAAGTTACTTATGACTGAATTTAATATATCGGTTGTCCTTTTACATTTGACTAAGTGTGAACACCCGTTAAGCGGCTCATGTTGACTATTACAACATCTAATCTGAGAAATATAAACAGAAAAATGTTAATAATTAATAATCTTTGCTATGTTTCATTTTTCACACAGTCTCTTCTCCCGAATACTTTTGCCTCGGTTTTGGCACTGTGAAATTTATGTAAAAACGACATTATTTATTATATAAGGTTAATCTAATATTTTTCTCTGTAATATTGCTATTTGTAACAAAACTATGGTGTGAAAAATGATCTAGTTTTAAGGAAAATGGAAACAAAATGGACAGATAAAATTAGAATCGGAAAAACTGTTGAAGTTTCTGGGATTCAGAAGGAGTGACGAGATCTTAGAAAAACTGACACTGGTAGGATATATTAAATGAAAGAGGAAAACCGCGAATACCCTGACTAATGTGCTTGTATTAGTAGAACAGGATAAGAAGAGATACCGAAAAGACAAAATTTACTAAGAAATACAAAGAAAAGAAAATTGTGGAGAATCATGATCGACCACATCCTGAAGTAACATGGCATGTAGAAGACGTGGTGTACTTTCCCACTGCCATTTTCAACGATTTAGAATTTGGTATTCCTTCTCCTCCGTTAGTTGCCAAATCAGGTAGTTTATCCTACTTTTTAACTGACAGCTAGGGAAACACTGAAGAAGCAAAATAAAAATAGTGGAATTGTCATTCTTCACACTGATTTTTCCTTTATCTTTTTCTTTTAAAAAAGATATTTCAAAAGAAATTTATTCGCCGATTATTTTTAAGGTGATGCTTTAATGAAGACCACACAGCTTAGGATCTATATATGTTTAATGTCACTTGAACACTGACCACTGGTGACAGGTTTACAGACAAAATATTTTGTCTTCTCGATATTATTTATGAGCTGCTTTTAAAGAAAAAATAACGGATACATTTTTACGACATGTTTTTTGCTTTTTAGTCATATTCACCAAATACAAACTAGAAGAGCCATTCAAGGTAGAGGAATAGTAAATTATGTTGTTTAAGGTGCGTAAGAGGTGGGGGCAAGAAGTGTAGTTTATTGGGTTATGTAGATGTATTTTATCGTCATACCCGGGACGGAGCGGATGTATTTTATTGTCATAACCCAGACAGAGCGGATGTACTTTATCGTCATACCTCGGATGGAACGCATGTATTTTATCGTCATACCCCGGACGGAGCGGATGTATTTTATCGTCATACCCAGGAAGGGGAATGTTTCTCCTTTCGCGAAAGATAAACGAGAATTTAAAGTGGGAATGTGTTTACCCAGTGCTATCTACTATTTTGTATCATTAATCTTCACAGTCATCCTCTGTTCGTGCATATTTCAGCGCCACATCAAATTTCGGATAATTAAAATATAATCCTTCTTCCTTTCTTGGGTGCCATGCGTGATGTATACTTGTGCAATCATCTCTCTTTTTGATTCAAGATTCTTACAAGAAGAATTTCCATAGAAAGCTACCGTTCCTTTCTGCTATAAGGCCAAGATTGTCAGGCTATTCAACCCATAGCTGTGTTGAAAAGAGATAGATTCAAACTGAAATTCGAACCCGGATCTCTGATTTCTCCGTCCGAGCTCTTATTCCTAACACCACGCACACATCCATGATTACGTCAACTGCTGTTATCAAGTACACACATGACTAGATAATAGCCAGGTCCAAAGTTGCTTAACAGCAGTAATCGCATGATAACCGGTCTTTCAACATAATATGGCCGTAAGCAAATGGAAAATAAACAATGGTGTCTATTATAATTATATTTATTTCGAGAATTTAATACGGCTTTATTTCACCCTCACTTTATTTCTGCCTCACAATACGTGTGTGTGTGTATGTGTGTGTGTGTGTGATTTTATGTAATGTTTTTGGCTGTTATTTTATTATTCAATCGTCGGACAGAAGACGCCATGCGTCAATCCCATCAAAAAGCTATTAGAGTTCAGAATCCATTAAATAAGGGTTAGGTGCTAATCTAAATCTAAATTACTTAAACACGTATTTTCTATTAATATGAATCAAAAACTGTATCTACTTTTCTATGAATATATTTTGTCTTCCACACTTTCCTTTCGTTTTCTGTTTATCTCTTTCGTTTTTTCTGATTAAGCCTTGCACAATTCCCTGGATATTTTGTTCAAACAGCAACATTTGGAACTGGTAACAGAAAGCCGTCGACTGCCGGTATATTTCAAATTAGTCAACTTTTCTAAGTACATCCAACAGATATAAACCTCATAAGATTTCCTAAGAAATAGGAAAAGAGAAATTATACTCTAACGTGATATATGTTCTCCTATATGGACGTGAAATTTGAACAAAAACTTGGAGAGTTGAGTTATAGGTAGATAACTTAGACATTCGGAAGAGGCATGACACGCGGAATTAGAACAATTTGACCTGGTGGACGAAATAAAGAGTTCAGTTCGAAATTTCAGTCACCTGAAGAAGGGCGGAAAGTACAATTGCAGAAACGTCGTGAATATTGCAATAAAGATGAGGAAAACAGTCTGAACAATGTAAATAATGTACATAATGACAATACCTCATCTCAGAAATATAGACAGATTTTGAAGGTGAATATGGCAATAAAGATGAGGACAACAGTCCGAACAATGGAAATACCGTAAAAAATTACATTACCTAATATCAGAAATATAGACAGATTTAAAGATAAATATAGCAATAAAAATAAGGACATCAGGCCAAACAATAGAAATAGCGTAAATGATTACAATAACGCATCTCAGAAATATAGAGAGATTTTAAGGTGAATATGGCAATAAAGATGTGGACAACAGACCGAACAATGGAAATAATGTAAGTAATTACAATACCTCATCTCAAAATTATAGACAGATTTTGAAGTTGAATATGGCAATAAAGATGAGGACAACAGTCCGAAAAATGGATACAATGTAAGTAAATACAATATCTCATCTCAGAAATAGACAGATGTTAAGGTGAATATGGCAATAAAGATGAGGACAACAGTCCAAACACTGTAAATAATGTAAATAATTAAAATACCTCATTTCAGAAATATAGACAGATTTTGAATGTGAATATGGCAATAAATATTGAGGACTACTGTCCGAAATATGGAAATAACGTAAATTATTACAATGCTTCATCTCAGAAATATAGACAGATTTTGAAGCCGAATATGGCAATAAAGATGAGTACAACAGTCCGAACAATGTAAACAAAGTAAGTAATTACAATACCTTATCTCAGTAATATAGACAGATTTTGAAGGACAATATGGCAATTAAGATGAGGACAATAGTCCGAACAATATAAACAATTTAAGTAATTACAATATCTTATCTCAGCAGTATAGACATGTTTTGATGGTAAATATGGCAATAAAGATGAGGAAAACGGTCCGAAAAATGTAAATAATGTAAATAATTTCAATACCTCATCTCAGAAATATAGGCAGATTTTGAAGGTGAGTATGGCAATATAGATGAGGACAACAGTCAAAAATGTAAATAATGTAAGTAATTACAATACGTCATCTCAGAAATATAGACATATGTTGAATTTGAATATAGCAATAAAGATCAGGACAACAGTCCGAACAATGTAAATAATGTATATAATTACAATACCTCATCTCAGAAATATACACAAATTTTGAAGGTGAATATGGTAATAAAGATTAGGACAACAGTCCGAACAATGGAAATAATGTAAGTTATTACATACCTCATCTCAGAAATATAGACAGATTTTAAAGTCAATATAGCAATAAAGATGAGGACAACTGTCCGAACAATGTAAATATTGTAAGTAATTACAATATCCCATCTCAGAAATAGAGACAGATGTTGAAGGTGAATATTGCAGCAAAGATGAGGACAACAGTCCAAACAATGTAAATAATGTAAGTATTTACAATACCTTATCTCAGAAATATAAACCTACTTAGTGAACTTTGAGTAAATTTTCATGACAGTACACATAATTTTGGTGAACTAATATATAAAAGTTATTACCAGCTACACATGACAAGAATTTCTGGAAAGCCATAATCGCCTACCTCCTGAGTGGACGCTGCATATAAATAAAAGAACCAAAATAAAATGTCTATATAACGCGATCATATTTAGAAACTCATATTAAAGCTAAACTTGTGCTGCGAAATGCAACAACTGAACCCAATGAATGATAAAAAGCAAACCAATGAAATTCTTTTGGAATTACTTCAGCAGACCGGCATGAGAACGGAAATCACGCATTGGATGACAATATTGGATCGATACTGTTAAAGGGACAATCGGCGATGGGAGCAGAATGATTTTCAGCATTTCCTGCCACGTAGAAACCCTGTCGCTTCTTGAAAAAGGGATAACTTAATAATTTAAACGAAACAAACAAGTCTGGAAAATAGGGATAACTCTGCCACAACATATCGCATCGTTCTTAAGAGTCTGGAAACTGAAACTCATTTCAAATCAGACAGATAAGCGCACATCTAGATAACTATATAACAAGGGATAACATCTCAAACACGTGTACCCCATCAAAATAACGTCTATAATAAGAAATAATACTGGATGAAAAAATAACACTAAAATACACTGTTGTTTAAGCTTCGCATAAGAATATTAAGCTAGCATGAAGTAGAAGTTCACACGAAAGATAAGAGCCACTTCATCGGGTCAATTATTTCTGTGTATGACGATAAATTGCATCCAGCAGCAAGGCTTCTAATCGGGAGATTGGAAGAATTGAGGACCGTGAAACAACTTCTTAATTGCGGTTGTTCCCAGGACCACCCTGAACCGGTGTAGTAGCACCTGTTAAGGCCCCAGGCATGAGGAAATAGTGTACAACAAAACAGCAACATAACAATAACACTATGAAAGTAAAATTATTGGCAATACATTTTATATTAAAAAATACCAACAATACCTATTTATATTAAAATGACCAGTAATGCAATTTATATATATATATATATATATATATATATATATATATATATATATATATATATATATATATATATATATACAAGTTTGGGATTGGTATATACGGAGTGAATTCCAATAACCAACAATTACTAGTCTTTAAAGAGTGCTCAATACAGAGTAGAGCAGATATAATTATTTATTTGAATATTACAACATAAATATGTTATAAAATCACGACAAATATAGCCATTTTGTTTAAACACTTCTGGTGTCTTATCAAGTGATGATGTAGAATATAGAATGAAATCTGATTTTATTCTATATTCTACATCTGATTTTATTCTATATTCTACATCATCACTTGATAAGACACCAGAAGTGTTGTAACAAAATGGCTATTTTTGTCGTGATTTTCTAACATATTTATGTTGTAATATTCAAATAAATAATTATAATTATATATATATATATATATATATGTATGTATTTATGTAAAAGGCTCAAAGACTAATATTCCATGGTTATAATTTATTACATTGGAATCGTAATTCATCAGACCTACAAATTCCAAAAGAAATCGGAAAATGTAACTCCGGGTATAAAAAGCAAAATTTTAGTGAGAGTGTATGTCTGGGAGTGGGAAACAAGTGTGAGAGGGAAATGTATAAATGCTCTAGAGAGAGGGGTGTAATAGAAGAAAGAAGAACAGGAAGGCCTAAGGTGGGGATTAAAATTTAACAGAGAGAAGTTTTAAAGAGAGGAGTTAAATAACGGTTTAAATGAGTGAGATACAGATAAATATGAATTATTTTTCGATGCATAATTCGCTACCGATTCACTGACTCGGATCTGGTGATAATGGACTAACCCCGCATTTCGAATGGAGATTCTTATCAACAGCGAGAACCCCTAATAACTTCTGCGATCGGTGTGATCTATGAATTGCGGAAAAAAAATTATTATTAAAGATAAAAATCAAAATGAGTTGCTAAATCTTCGTAGTGAGATCATTTCCAAATGTAGACATAAAAACGCTTTAAAACATAAACACGATTTTATAACGTGTTGTTACCTATAACAGTTCCATCTTGGACATGACATTTAAATGGATTGACTTTTATGATTACCTATGTATATCATTGTCTGGGTTTATGTGGTGCTCTGTATATTATTTTATCATTTAATTTGTGTTAACAAACTTTATTCATGTGTTGGTATATGTGTATGTGGGTATGTAGGGAAATAGTTCTCCTAAATAACTGATATACACAATCTGATAGTTTTCTGATATTTTTAAATCCCTAGGTATATATGTAGACTTAATAGATATATATGCGTTAATCACTCCGTGGGTTTTTAATATTGTTAACGTTTTCTTCCTCAGTAGTTTTCTTAAGTACAAATTAGTTTAATTCTACCCATTTATTTTAAAATATCAAATGTATGTATGGATGGATGGGTGGTTTTTACCTTTTACTTTTTAATTATATATATATATATATATATATATATATTATAATTATTTTTAAAAAATATGATTCCTAGCTGTGGCGCCATAATACGTCCTAGCTTGATACTAACCATTTGGTTGAACGGAGGGGTATACGAAATGATTTTTCTTTTCTTTTCTTCTTTTTCTTCTGGTTAGTGCTATTGTTTCTACAATTTATATAAGTTCCTAGCTTTAATTAAAAACCACTTTTCCTACTAATAGCAGATTTAGCAAGACCTTTAATAAAAGCAACTTAAAATTATGTTACAGTTGCACTGAAAAACTAGAAAGAATCATAAAGAAACATAATAATAAGATCCTGGAAAAGCAGGCATGCCAAAACAGTATGAATAAAAATCCTAAACTGAAATGAGACAAAAATAATGAAAAATGATGTGATTGTAGAAACCCTGAAACTGCTCGTTGGAAAATAAATGCCGCACAAAATCTGTGGTATACCAATGCACTATCTCAAACATTGACAGTCCTAACACTGAAAGGATATACATTGGGTCAACGAAGAATGAATTTAAAATTAGATGGAGACAACACAAAAGCTCCTTCAATAATATTAGAAATAGAAATCAGACATCCCTATCCAAATATTTTTGGCATTTAAAAGAAATGAATAAAACACCAAAAGAAAAATGGAAAATAATAAATAGAACAAGAATTTGTGATGACCCATGCCCTTTTTTGTCTACATGAAAAACTACACATCATTAAGTTTCTAAATAATGAAAATTTATTAACCCATAGATATGTGTTAACGGTTTTTGCCGAGGTAAACAAATTTTTAGCATTAAAAAAATCATAATCTAATAAAAGGTTTAAAAGCTTAACCCAATCATAAGATAGAAAAATCCTTTATGAAGTCTTCAAAAAACAAATTGTAGTTCAGTGCGACGCGCTTTTTGCACGAAACAGCCCTTTAGAGAGAAAAATAAATAAAAAATGAATAAATAAATATATACAATAAAATTCTCTAGACACGTAACGATGTATTATGGGGCCACAGCTATCTGTCGCTGTGACTGACCAGATGATGTGCGTGCATGAATGCCATCATTTGTTTTGAAATTAACACCCCGGCCCTCTTTCTTTTTTTTTACCTATTCCCGAAGGTGACTGATATCTTGATACAAACTAACTCGTATGTCCCTTATCAAAATGGTCGTTTTCCATAGTAATTAAATTTGCGAATGAACATGCTTATAAAGATGCGTAAATTTCAAGATTGGTTATTCCTAAATTTTCGCTTGAGGATGAAACAGGTCTTGATACTTTAATTCAATTTAATTTCAGTAATTATATTGAGGTTTTGGCTCTTGCTTTTGAAACATGAGAACTCTTATGTAGCGAAGGAATCATATTTTTTAAAAAAATAATTATAATATTTTGCATTTTGGGTTAGTTCCATTCTTGATTATGTGACAGTGATAGGATCTGATTGCGTGGCTTTGGTGAGGAGCTGCAATAAATAAGCACTCTGTGTCTGCTTTCAACTCGGTGCTCCTCAGCCATTGATATGTTTTCTTTTGGTCCACAACTGTTTCTTTCCTCGTTTTTAGGTATTTGCCATGCAACGTCTTGTCCTCGCAGTTTTTCTGTAACTTGATTTGTTTGTTTCATTTCTGTTTTACTCGTTTGGCGTAGATGGTATTTGCTTCGTTTTTCTTTTTAGGATTTCGGGTATATTAAGCTGTTTCTTGAAGAGTGCAGCTTCTTTGATGATGGAGGGGATTGGTGTTTTACTGTTTGTAGGAGAAGGTAGTTGGTTTTTGGGAGGTAGCCTTCCAATCCGATTATTGTAGTTTTTAGAGTTACTTTCTCTTAAAGCTCTTGGTACATAAATCCTATCAACATCTTATTTCGCGTGGTACATTTTCATTTGGGTGAGCATTTTTTCTGGTCTTGGTATCCAATGTTTTAATGTCATTCAGATTCTATTTACTGATGTTGAAGGTGCGCATCCTTCTACGGATAGAGCTAAGGTGTTGATAGCCTTTATTTTATTGGCCCCATTTATTTCACTGTCAAGTATCAAACGCACTCACCTATAATATTCTTTTCGGATCTTTTTCTTTATAATTGAATGCTGTATTCCATCTCCTGCATTAATTTCTAAGTATGTGTATGTACTAACTTGGTCTAGTGCTTGAATTTTGTTGTTGATATCAAGGTCTCAATCTGTAGTTTTTCGTTATTTGCCGCCTTTGAAGGTGGCTTTGGCACATTTGTCGATTCCGAACTCCGTCCTAATGTTTTCGCTGAAGATTTTGACTGGTGAGTACGTTTTTCTGTTGGTTGTCAATCTTCGCAAAAGTTTTAAGATAATAAATAGTATAGAATAGGCAATTCAGTTTGCCATTGTGTGACATGTATCTGTAGCTATTATTATTATTATTATTATTATTATTAATAATAATAATAATAATAATAATAATAAATAATAATAATAATAAATAATTGATTAATTAATTAAGTAAGTAAGCTTACTATTCTTTTGCTGCTTTAAATAATTTGGTTCGTCTCTAAGGAAATTTAATTAAACAGAATAGTCTGATTTATTTAAATAATTCCGTTTTTTTTTCTTTTTTCGGCTCCACTCGTCTGTTAGGGATAATGTGAAATGTCAGACAACAATGGTTACTTTGAACACTGCAGGGAATATGAACCGAAGTAACATTGCCGGGCATCAAATTCTGTAAAAATGCCATTATTCACTTTTTCTGCCTTTCGGGGGAAAAAAATAACATACAAAAAATAAAGCAAACAAAAAATTTTAAAAAAGTTATTTTTCGAAAGGAAGATTCAATTTATTTTACACTTTCTCTACCCGTAAAGAAACTCTTTTCTCTAATTTACGACTTAATTTTGAGAAGGCAGATAAAAATGCTCTGTATACAAACACAATGAATTTAAAAATAAACAAATTTTATCAACAGAAACATTGCTTTACTTATAATCAATATACCATATATGCTAATCACATTGTAGTAAGTACTACAATATAGCATAAATGTTAGTCCCATCAATGAGAAGATAATGACATAATCTAAATGTTAACATTTCACACTACTTCAAATAAAAGTTAGAAAGAAAAGCCCCATCAAGACTAGAACAAATGATAAAAGCTATTCGATTTGAAAACCTGCTTCGCTGAAACATTATTTTAGGAGAAGAATTTTACAAATTTCAACGAAAGTAGCACTGGGTACTTTGTCAATAAATGCTATCATCGCCATTACGATGGTAGTATGTATGACAATATACTATATATGGTAATTCCATGTCTGTGACCATAAAATACCTCACAATCAACCCTATTTCCAATTACCAACAGAGAGGGTGTATCAAAAATACTTTTACAAATGTTTGTAGCGAGTTCACCAAAATCAAAACAAAGATAAAACAATGGCGGAATATTCCTATTGTGAGCAGGCAGATATGATTTATATATACGGCCCAGAAAATGGTAATGGAAGCGAGGCTGAACGGCAGTATCAGATTGAGTTGCCAGACCGAAGGCAGCCGAATCATCCAACTTTTGCTGAAGTTTATCATCGCTTTGCTGAGACAGGATCCATTTTTGGATTGTATCTTGGATTATACTTTCAAAATTTGTAAAATTCGCACTTTATTGCTCAAAAACGAAGGATTTGCAAACATATATTTATATAGACTTCTGTCCTTATTTTGGTATGAGTAAACCGCACCCAAAAGTTTTTTTATGAATCATGTATATTCTAATCATTCCCTGTTATTTAATTCTATATTCTTCACTAACTACTGACGTGAAACTTGCGCACCCAAGAAATTTTAGTAACGAAAATGTATTCTGCGGGGGACGGATCGAAGCTGTAGGGGAAAATCACCATTTCATCCAGTGTGATTTACTGTCTGGCCACGAAGAACGCAACAACAAGTAAAGCTCTATTTTACCTCTTTAAGGAAAGTAGATCCTCTTCGCGAAGACTATTTTTCCAGTCAACCATAATATCTCAGGCTCGTATACGAAATCTAAGCAAACAATTTCTGAAGCTGCCACCACCAAATTTCACTTCATGTTGGAACTTTTATTTGAAGGAACTGCTATCTTTCCCCCACACATGATTCTAGAATTCCGTCCAAACAACTCAATTTTAGTTTCGTCTGTCCCTAATACTCTTTCTCAATTTTTCCTTTTTTCACGAACGAAATTCAACCTGGCATTTCTGGGTCTTTTCAATAGCAGTGGAGTTTTCCGAGGGGAGCGTGACTTTAGATTGTTCCTATGAATTTCATTGCTTATTGTCCGTTTAGTGACACAGATTCTTAATAAAAGCATATCATCCTGTAACACTTGACGAGTAACCATTAGATTTTGTTTAATTTGACGCATTAATTCCCTCGAAGATCTTGCAGAAATCTTCCGTAGAGAACCTGTTCTTCCTTGTTTTTCAACAGTTTTAAGTTTTTTATATCTTGCAATAAATGAACTAACAGTAGTAAATGGAATATTCACATTGTCTGAGATTTTCCTGTAACTTTTACCTTCTTTCCAGAGGTTAACAATCAGTTCTTTTTGTGAATTTGTCAATTCTTAACATCTTTCCATGATGATAACCTTCTTGCACGAGTATCAATTGGTGAATGTTCTGTTTCTATATTTTAGGCTAAAAATAACTACGAATAACGATATTTGAACATTCTAGAATACTCCAGTTGAAAGAAGAAGAAGAAGAAGAAGAAGAAGAAGAAGAAGAAGAAGAAGAAGAAGAAGAAGAAGAAGAAGAAGAAGAAGAAGAAACATGATATTCAAAGGCATGTAGATTTTTTAACCGATTTCACAAAGCTTAACAAATGTTCAATATGCCCACTACGTGTGAAACAATTCAATATGTTATTACAGCTCCTGCCATACACGTTATTGCATGTCCAGTGCGAAAGTGTCGTACGAGGAAACTTGATTTCCGTAGATACTGTTCTTACAGATTTTCTGGGCCTTCTCACAAATGTTTTCCAGAACCTGATTGCCGATATCTTCCGATACTGGGCGTCGTCCCGATCATTTCGCCCTGCACAGAAAGCCTTCCTCTTTGAATGTTTTCTACTATGC